>SAUE01000078.1:63219-82866 GCA_009724625.1 Deladenus siricidicola | reverse complement strand
GAGAGAGAGAGAG
This sequence comes from Deladenus siricidicola, assembly GCA_009724625.1. NCBI lineage: Eukaryota > Metazoa > Nematoda > Chromadorea > Rhabditida > Sphaerulariidae > Deladenus > Deladenus siricidicola. Next base: position 82,853 of record SAUE01000078.1, on the reverse strand, counting down.
AGAGAGAGAGAGAGAGAGAGAGAGAGAGAGAGAGAGAGGGAGAGAGAGACAGAGAGTGAGAGAGAGGGAGGGAGAGAGAGAGACAGAGAGAGACAGAGAGAGAGAGAGAGAGAGAGGGAGAGGAAGAGAGAGAGAGAGGGAGAGAGAGAGAGAGAAGAGAGAGACAACCCCTTTTTCTAAATTCAATTTGAATTTTAAATTTGGGGTTTTATTGCATTTTAAAATTTGTTAGCGTTGAATTCGCCGGGGTTTAAAACCCATAAAGTCCACATTTAAAAAAGGGAAATACCCAAAAGGTCAGTCTGCGGCACCCAATGCACCAATTGTATGTTGGAAATGTTCCGCGTAAGATTTTTGCTCATTTCGTCCTCCTTGCTGACTTTCACGATGAACTGATAGTCGGGAAAGGTGGAAAAAGCGTCAAAAAGCGCTTTTCGCCGCTTCACACACAAGTTCGCGGTGGGAGTGAGTGAGCCAAGCGAGAAAAAAATTGTGCCTCTCTTCCCGCGCATTACCAAAGCCAACATTTCCTTAAAAAGTGTTATAAAAAAGAAAGTTCTATGCAATCCTGGATCTGAAGCAGGGATGTGCGTAATTGCGAATTACGAAATTACGCGGTTTTTAGCCTCGTAACTACGAATTACGAAAATTATAGCGAGTTAAGAATTACGAAAATCGTTTCTCGTAATTACGCACATCCTTGATCTGAAGAGAAAAGCTTTTTTTTATCGCTTCCGCCTCCAGAAGCATCTCCCAATTTTTTTCAAAAATCGCCTGCGGCTACGGAGGCAAAAAACATATAAACTGGTGTTGCTTCCACGATCACAATACATCCAAAATACAAACAAAAAGCTTAGAATCTCGTAAAACCAACCGTCTAAATGTTTTTTGGTTCTCTTAAAATAATTTTAAAATTATTGATCACAAAATGTTCCTGAGACAACCTTCGCACCTCAGCACTTTCAAAAGATAGCCTCAGCCCTGAAAGTCCCGCAAAATTGTTGCATAATCTTTTTATCTCCGACTGTGATATGTATAAGGCTCTTAGTAGAAGGAATAATAAGANCGGGGATGCGATGAATTTTGGCAGATTCTTCAGCTATGAGGCTATAAAATGAGCTATCATTATCAGAAAAACTGGGGGCCAAATGGTCGCTCTGCGAAATTAATGCCCGTAATAACTTCGTATAGCATACATTATACGAAGTTATACGAATATATATATATATATATATGATATACTACATATGTGCAGATAAAATTACCATTGTCTATTTTTATTTTAGACAAAGCTAATAACTTTACGCCTTAGCGTTCAATACCTCACTCAACTTCCTCTCCTTTTGAATACCGACGCCGGCGATGCTAACGACTTTGTCGAGTGTTGGGACGGCCGGACTGATGAATTCGTCGCGAACCACAAACCAAACCGGAGAGTTCCGCGCCAAGTCCTCCAAGTTGGGAAAGTGCGGATTATTACCGTATTTTCGGAAAAGTTCATTTTGGATGCCGAATTGGTAGGCGGTGAGCAGTCGTCCGGTGATGTACATAAACGCGTTCCACGACCTCTCCGAAAAACTCATCACCGGTCCCACTAGCGTGTCCTCGAAAGAAGGCACATAGCTGATCGGTTGTGGAATTCCTAAATAAAAATTTGACTTTTCCACTCACAGTCAGTACTACCCAGTCCCCGCTACTGCCTTCGCTTACGGGCTTTAAAGTCGTCTCTGCCGTTAGATTTTTTTCGCGCCCGTGGCCGATCGATTACCCGACTACGTGTTTCCAGCTTGAAATTGATCACTTTCAGGTTTAGCTTCAAAATTTGTGTGGGACCTCGGCATCGTGTACCACAATACCGTACTACATACGGTGGAAGCATCATCATGCTTAATGCCAAGCGAGCATAACTATTATATTTTTGAATCGAAAATGCCGCCTACCACCGATCCAAGTCGCGGCGTCCGCGAGTTCGCCAGTGATGATCCAAATATGATGACGAGCGCCCAAATGATGAGCCAATCCAACGAAGCAAAGTTCAGTATTGTCGCTGAGTGCCAAATCGAAGTTTTCGCTTCTCAGAGCTTCGATTTCAGTTTTTCTTTTCAAAATAGCTAAAAAATGTTGAAATAAATAAATAATATACAGTATTTCGCAATTACAGTGTTTCGCAAATTACAGTATTTCGCAAATTACAGTATTTCACAAATCACAGTATTTAATATGTATGCAATAAAATGTAGGGTAACATTTTTGTATGCATACACACATGTGTATATATAATTTTCAGTGGTAAAATTTTCAGTTTGCAATTTGCGGTTTTTTTTATTTGAACAAAAATTTGCGATTTTTTTTCTTCAAATTAATTTGCGGCCCTGGTATGTATATATGTGTGTTAAAATATCTGAGATGTTGAGAAACAGTATTCGGACCTTAATTTAAGCTTTTTTGTGGATCAACCCGACAATAAATTGTACCAAAATAAACCTCTCACCTTTTTAATCTTCTGCTCTCGAAATCTGAAATCGGCTTTGGTTCGGAACGTCCTACGGTAACCCTAAGAACCCTATCAGGATACAGTAATCTCAAGAACCACATAAGGATACAGTAACCGTACTAAATCTCTGGGCCCGCGATGCAGCTAAGACCATGTCTTAATGTTAACTTTTGGAATAAGCTAATAACAAGCCCTGAAATTCAAGCAAACCTTCGCAAAAGTCGCAAAGCGCCTGATTGACGGCCGCTCGAGCGAGGATGGGATGATATGAGGGCTCCTGAAAGAAGTCGATCCCCGACTCGACGATCTTCTCAAACACGTCCGAAACGTTGTTCATGCGCACAATCTTCGCCAGTTGTGTGCCGTTCGCGTTATTCGAGCGGATCACTTCCGGAATGAGGAATACCACCTCATGGCCCGCTTTCACCAATACGTCCGCCACACGCCCGCTCAACATCACGATGCTGTTGGTGATGGAGGGACTGATGAATAAGATCTTCGCCGCCATCACCCCTCCCGTGATACTCCCCAATAAGGCGAATAAAAAAATTCTCAAATGCAACATTTAATCGTGAATAAACACTAAATTTGGAAATTGAATGTAATCATTCCTATGAATATCAGGACAACTTGACGCTAAGCGATCTGTACGCTAAGCGATCTGTAGAGTAGGACAACTTGGCGTTAAGCGATCTGTAGACTTTTTGCAAAGTCAAATATGAAATTTAAAACTATTGTATAATATACATAATACCATCCGATTTGGAAAAGAATTCTGAACCAAATTGCTTAAACCTCATTTTTCTAACTTTTGTAAAAAAAATTGTTACTAAAATTTTTACGAATTTTGAAAATTTCAATTTTTGAAGTTTTTTAGCTTTTTTCGATAACTTTTTTTCTAAAAAGTTATACTAATGACGTTTAACCCATTTGATTCGGAATTCATTTCTAAATCGAATGGGATTGGGATTAAATTTTTTATACGAAATAATATAAAGTCTGCAGATCGTCTGCAGATCGCTGGGCGTCAACTTGTCGCGTAGCCAGTGAAAGTCATTTGGTCTTAAATCTAAAGATCAAAAAATTGTCTCAAAAATGTCTAAAAAGTAAACAAGTTTTTCGCCACTAAAAATGTAAAATTCGGGGATGCGATGAATTTTGGCAGATTCTTCAGCTATGAGGCTATAAAATGAGCTATCATTATCAGAAAAACTGGGAGCCAAATGGTCGCTCTGCGAAATTAATGCCAAAAATTGGTCATAAATTTAAGACCATCTTTTTTACATATGTATAAGACCAAATGACGTTCCCTGCACGTAGCCATATGAGTTAGTTGTTAAATGTAATCCCATGAGTTAAATTTGATTTATGCGTAAAATTGTTAAGTAGGTCGGTAGAGATACAATGTTGGTACAAAATTTTGGCTGGTACAAACAAAAATCTTTATTCACGGCGTTAGACCATCTTTTATTCTGTACATGATGAGTCGAGAAAATCGCATGAAATTTTCGCAGTAACGAGAAAAATAATTGCCAAAAATAACTATTAGAAGGATTTTTGACGAAAAAAATTTTTGGCCAAAATATGTGATAAATTCGAAAAAAATTTGGGTGAACCTATCTTTATTTCCAGCAGTGTATAAAAAGAAAAGTGACGAATATTTCGATTCGAGAAATTCAAAAAACTTTGGTAACTATCTTTATTTCCAGCAGGTACTTATAAGTTGTGCACTAAAAACTTACACACACACACCCTGATTAGGAGGCTTTAAAAGGGGCGTAAAAGGATACATAGAAAAGGGTTTTTTATTTGATAAGCTTGATGAAAAAATAGAATTGTGGTTAAAATATGCGGAATATATGTATGCAACAATTCTCATATTTAGAATATGTACCATTACCTATAATGTACTATTGCCTATAACACTGCCTGTCGGTTTATGGTTGGCAAAAACACCCATGATTGGAATGGGAATTTTCTACCAACATTATTAGACAATTAGACAGAATACGAAACATTATAAAGACGAAACATTAGGCAAGATAACAATCAACATAACCCAATTGTACTAAATGAAATGATAATGAATAAGAAATGATTAACTTCAATATTGAGAAAATTCATGGGATTTTTTAAGTAAATCGGAGGCAAAAATTGAAATTTTTTGCCTCTTGCGTCACTAATGATAAATATTAAAAAATTAATTAAAATGTAATTAATTAAAATGTTTAATTAATTAAAATGTTTGGTTATCCCCATCCAATCCGCATTTCTAGATGCAGATGGAATGATAAAAAATATAATTTAAAATTAAAGAAATATTAATATTAATTAAAAATAAAAACAAGACATTAATTAAAGGAAAAAAATTAATTAATTAATAGGAATTTTAAGCCTTCCCTAAAACCTCTCAACGGTAGGGGCGCTCTGGAACAAGGCTGCACGCAGTTACGGTTTGCGAAATTACTGTATTTCTGACTGCATGCTGGTAATTACGGTTTTTTAATGTAGGTATTTTCGACTTTTTCTGGAAAAATTTCATTACAAAATCCTCCAGAATTTCATGAAAATTCTTTCAAATTTTTTTCTAGCGAGGTTTTTTTCAGATAAAAAGTCTCTTTGCACATTTCCGGAATTGTGTAAAAATTTGATTTTTTTGTTAAATTTTTTGATATTTAATGAAGAAATGACGAGGTTTCTGAGCCCGTAAATACTGAGCCCATAACCCGTAAAATAATTTTTCGTAATTACGACCAGCACTGGTCTGGAACATATGTACATTCGCCCAGTTCCAGTCATTGAGTTTTCGGAGGAAGTTTTGGCATTTGTTTTTTTAACTTTAAACAAGTAAACAGAAATATGTAATATTTGTTTTTCCACATTTTGAAATTGTTCCACGTAATATTTGTTTTATCAGCAAATTATGACTGATATCAGTCACAATTTGATGTACCAGTTTTATACAGTAGTCAAATATATTGAAGCGTTTCTACCAGGGGTGTGTCGAAAATAAATTTGAATTCCGAAAATCGAAAGAACTTTTTGCCGAAAATCGAAAATTTTAACAAAAATTTTTTTCTCAAAATTTATAATTTTTTTCAGAATTATAAGACAAATTTTTTAATTTTTTAGACATATAAAAAATTAGACATATTTTTTAGATATATATGTATTTATTTTCGTTAATTGTACTTAAATATTTGTTTGAAATACTTCAATCAAGTGTCAAATGAATCCGAGAAACTCAAAAATGATTCAAATGAATTCAACGAGTTCGAATTTGAATTATGAATTATTTTTTTGCAGTTTGTAAATCATTGAATCATACTTTTTAACTGATTAGATTGGTAAAAAAGGAAAAAAATTGCAAAAAATTAAGTCAAATAAATTATTCTTGCGAGCGCGGCGACAGTCGCAGCGAGCGCAAAAATTGAAATTTTGCTTATATTTCCTCGAAAGATCACTTATGGATGAGTTTAAATTTCGCCATTTGTCGCACTGATTCGCGTCCCATTCCGGTTTCACGGGCGATTTTTCGCATGGAGACCTTCGAATTTNAATTTATTACGGTACAATACTTTCGTGTTAGGATGAATTATATTTTGTCCGGGTTTTTTCTGGTCACCCTGTAAACAAAAAATTTCTTCAAAATTTTGAAAATTTTCGGAAAATGGCCGATTTTCCGAAAATCGAAAGACCCTCGTGATTTCGAAAATCGAAAGGAAAAAACACCGAAAATCGAAAATTTCCACATCCCTGGTTTCTACATAATTCAAATAATTTCAATCGTGAATTATAAGATTTATAACATTTTAGAGCAATTCACGTAAAGAATCGGCTAAATAGGCGAATGTGGGAATAGCACCAAATGGCTCCGTTAGGGTGGGGAATCAATTTTACAGGAATTTTCCTTACCAAATCTGAGTCACGACTTTTTTTATCAATAGGTCTTAGTGGTTACGAGCGCTAAAAATCATTTTATAGTTATGCAGAAGATATGTAACAATTAGGCTTAGGTAAAAGATATATGTAGTATTAGACATTGCACGGAATAACATGTTAAAAATAAATATTTTATTATTCTATTTCGAATCATAATTCCTTAAGTAAATGCGACCGGAAGCCAAAAAGCAAACATATCAATTCACCTCGTCACGGACTATCGTTTGACACCCAAATGGAGTCATTTGGAGCTATTCCCACATTCGCCTAAAACTCCTTATTTTCAAATAATTCAAATAATTTCAATCGTGAATTATAAGATTTATAACATTTTAGAGCAATTCACGTAAAGAATCTTTGTACTTTTTCAATTTCACCAATGATTTTCGATTACAAATTTCACCAATGACAAATTCACCAATCCAAACTCCAGTGAAATATTCTAATTGAGGTGTTTCTTATTTACATAGCTTTTATGTGCAAGACACCATACGTGAATTTCGTTGGTTTTTAAGTTTCCAAAAATTGATATGCTTAAAGATACGCTATTTTTACCATGTTCGGATGTCTTGTTGTCCCTTTTTAAGGTGAGCGTATTGTACCAATACCCATTTTAAGCAAAATACCTGACGTGTTTGTTGTTTTTCTATGTTTTAAAGTAATAATGTATTATAAGCAAATGTATAACGTATTATAATTAGATAAATAATTTCTAAGAATAATTTTTTACTCTAAGAAGTAGCAAAAAACATTTGTCGTCCTCAGCGGATTTGAACCTGCACTATTTGGCGTCGAAAACCAAATAAAAACCACTAGACCATGCGATGTAGAAAGGACGGAACATCACGAAAAGCAACAAACAGAAAATCTTCCAAGTGGCAAGAGATGACGCGAAAAGTAAAAACGTCCAGTTCCAGGAACTTTCCGCAGCTTATTTCGAATCGAACATTCTCCAATTTCAAAAACCCGCTTTCTCTAAATAGAGGCGTTTTCGAATTTATTGTCGTGAGAGAATGTTGGTGGGTGTTTCTGCCGTGAGTGGGTGTTACTGCCGGCGTCATCGTTCTTCAGCACTCCCTCATTCCTCATATTTCGCTCTAGTTGTGGAACGTTGAACCATGGCGGAATATGAGCCGATTAATGTACCGGATGGGGCGGCGCCACCGCCTCCTCCCCCGCTTCCACCACCACCGCTACCGCCTCCGGCACCAATGCCGCATTCGATGGTCAAACACTTGGAACGGCAAAACTCCGTGAAATCGGGAAGATCACAAATGGTAGTTTACAATAATTGTTGCTAGGAATGGCGCTTTGAAAAATAATTTTTATAATAAATTCAATTGATTGCGCTTGAAGATAACAGAATTTTTAGAACTTGTGGACCCAAAAATGCGATTTTTCGAAAAACTGAAAAGGTTCATAGGAAAATCAACATGTTTGGCGTTTCTGAAAAAATGAATGCATATATGGATTCTATGATTCATTATCACGAAAGTTTATCAGTTTAATTTGAAAATTTTGTAGGATGATGCGTCGGTATCAAGGGCGAAATCGAAGAAGAAAAAGAAAGCAAAATCTGGAAAGGAAAAGGAGCACGACGTAGAGGAGAGCGCGCCCGCCTCCGACGCAGAATCGAAAAAGTCTACCAAACGCCATCACTCCTCGCGCAAGCGACGTCGGGATCGAAAAAGCGGCGGAAAGCTGACAAGAACCACCTGCGGGTCGTGTTGCGCGGGCGTGTGCATGATGCTGTACGTGATATCGGTGATGGCGGCCATCGTTTTGATTTGCCTCCTGTTCTGGGAGGAGGCGCGGAGCGCTCTGAAGGAACACGCTGGCATTCACATAATGCGAGGATAGCCGACGGTCGCTTAATTATGTGAGAAATTTCAGCAGAAAATATAGCGTTATTTGAAGGCTTTTATGGTGATAAATCCAAATTTCAATTCGATTTCGTTGAGAAATTTGTCTTGCACAGATTTTGGAACCACCCTTTAAAAATTAAAAAATATGAATAAAAATGTATGAGAGAGTTCGTTTCGCCCTATTATATATCCTCGGAAATCTGTGATTATTTTCATCATTATATATGTAAATGTATGTTGTATATATGGCCCATATAGAGCAGTAATGTAGGTGTATAATAAAGTTAAAAATTTGTATTCACTAATTTTTCTACCCGCACTGAAATACAAGAATAGTGATTTTTGAGACGTTAAATTGGATGTATTGTTCCCAGGAGACGTGAGAGCCGAAGTTTCGTCCGACGATTACGTGCCAGGTTTTCCCTGAAATTTTCATTAAAAATTATGCGAAATTTCCATTAAAAATTGCAAACTCACAACCAAAAATAATTGAAATTTTTTTAGTTTTCTGGTTTGCTATTTTTGACGAATCTTCACTTTCACTTAGGCATTTCACGCTTAAAAACCGATGGAAAAGTCGCTTTGGGATGGGTTTTCGAAATTTGGTGGTGGGAAAATAAATTTTTTGGCCTTTCCTGGCAAAACCAGGACAGAAAACTTGTCTAGAAAATGTAAAAAATCGAAATTCTGGTGGGGTGAGGTATCCTAGGCTTTAATCAAGGGGGGGGGGGTGTGAACTGAATGTACAACAAAATTACCGGTATTCTCGTCGAAGGTCTTTTTGATGAAGGTGGCGATCTCGTTCTCTAGGCCGCACGTGTCGAGTGCCATATTGGCGATTTCGACGGCTTGTTTCTGCTGATCCAGGTTCATGCTTGTCGACTTTATCACAACGGAAAGCGGCTCGGACAGCGCCTCGCTGCCGGTGATCGCCTGCTTCCAGCGTTTCGTCGCGTTCCTTCACGAAAAATTGCGGATTTTTCCCGGCTTTCCTCCCAATTCTTATTCATTTATTTAATAGGCTTTAGTAGTGCTGTAATTTGAATCCCAGATCCAGGTCACATTATTATGATATCGGTGATCCATATTGGATGAAAAATTGAATCCACTTTTCATAATTTTTTTAAATTATCTAATTTGAATACAATTTTGATATATTTTAAATTTGCTTTGCCTAAATTGGATCCATTTTTTATGTCCATGTGGATTCATAGTATTCAAGTTACAACACAATCATAACAAACACTTTCCAATCCTTGAAGTGTACCTGAACTGAATATATCAAAATTAAGTTGGCCTAGCAAAGCTAAGCCCAATCTTATTTTATAATCTCCATGTATGAAACGTGAAGTTCAAAAACCCTAACAAAAAATAGCGCAACAATCTTGTCACCGATAGAAATCTTTGTACCTTCGAATGCTGAACTTCTTCCGATGAAACATGGAGCTGAACATGGCCGGGGAGAGTTTGATGCGACTTCAATAAAAATTAAGAATCGAACTGGGGAAAGCGAAGAAATAAAAGAACTTTTAATAGAAATTTTTAAAAAATTGTTTGAATTGAGGAAAAAATATCGCTTTGTTTTCGTTCATTTTTCACACGTTTATTAATCCGTTCACTTTTCGGTTCAGCCTGCATTAAACCGACGACGTTAGCGGCGAAAAAAAAGCGACACAAAAACACGAAAAACATATTTTTAGTAAAAGGTCAGAAGACTTTTTTAATTGCGAAAGAATTTTTTTTGGAATGAAAAAAGCAGCTGTTTTTATGTTACTTTTTTGATTATTATGTTTTCTCGCAAATAGTCAAAAAATTATTAACGCTATTTTTAAACATTTCTGCATTCCATCATGACTTTGTTGCTACTCTCAAAGTCACATTTTCGGCTATGAATCATTTTAAATTCGAAAAGGAGGAAAAAAGTTCAATAAAAAAGAAAGTAAATCATAAAATAATTTTTTTGAGGGTGGATACTTTCAAAAATGAAATATGTGTGATATATTCCGTATTATTTTTAATTGAATAAAAAACAAAAATATTTTCTTCAAATTACGGCCATAGCGTCTGCCCCATAGGTTATGGTGGGCCATAACAATAACAATACGATGATGAAGTACTTTTACGAAAAAAATTGAAAAAAACGAAGGAATTGCACTCCACGTCCGATTATGGCGTTATGTCAATCAAATTTTTGTGATTTTTTATGCTAAGTTCGGTGTACACGGCGCGCCAACTCTAAACAATTTGAAACAAAAAATTTATCGAAAATTCGTGGCCTAGTGGATAAATATTTGCTTTAAAATGCCACATTTCCGTAAGTTCTTCAAGCAATTTGTTTTTTTGTTGTGTTGAAATTGTGGAAATTTTTTATTCAGTTTGGGGTGATTTGCTCCGCTGATTCTGAATCTGACGTCCGTTTCTCAATTCCATGTTTTAACCAAGACATATATGGAAAAAATTTCAATTTTTCTTATTTCAACTTCATTTAGAAGCCATTTTTTTAGAAGAAGGAAATCGTCGAAACTTTCTTTTATTCGATAGAGCACATCATTATCTTTAATTTGCATTAGAAAATTTTTGATTTGAATTAGGAAAAAAATTCTTACGGTCGAAAAAGTAAAATCGTAAAATTGAAATTTTTAAAAATCTGGAGATTTTTCATATTTTTATGAAAGATGGTTACGTGCATCAGAAAGCACGTTAAATTTAGAGGATTTCAAAAAAAAAGTTGATCCAAATCGGTGCACCCTACGTTGAGTTAGAGCATTTTCAAAAAAGAGAGGCGAGAGAGTGCAGAGAAACAGAAAATGGTTTCACTCATTGGCGCGCCGTGGTGTGAAAGTAATGTGAATAAAGTTTTAATAAACTTTGATTTCGCCACGGGACTCTCTATCAACACTTTTTCCACTAAGCGAACGTGGAGTGTAATTTGATCACCGAATTTTAATGTAAATAAGAGTTTGCTTTTTTGGCTTCAAATTTTTTTATTATGTTCAAAAATTCTAACAATAACAATAAATTCGTTGTCTATTGTGGCGTTGACGTGCTGCGCCAAAATGAATCCAATATAATCCGAAATAAAATTATTTTGCGCGAAATAGGGGGGGGGGTGGAAGAGAGGAGAAAAATTCACATAAAAACCGTGCCTATCATCTATTTTCGAGGCAAAAGCCCACCTTTTTTAAAGAATTTCGAATTTTTTAAGTGTTTTCTTCCTCGCCCTGCGCGGCGTCGCTCTTGCCGAGTTCGAAGCGCCAAAAGTCGAGAATCTGACAGCCGTGAGAGTCCAAATATTCGCTGACGCGTTGGCCGGGGTTCAGCATAAACGCCTGTCTGAGCAATTGCGTCTCGTCCTCGTCGATGATCGTCGACTAAAAACAAAATGGCTTATGACTGGGTTTGAAAGAGGATGGAGAAGAGAGCTGAGCTTCGCGTTGGGAAGAACTCTAATTCTATGCCCCATAGGTGTTGTTAGAGGGGGGGGGGTGAATTCTTCTCCCACGAAGAAATGATTTGGTTTTACCTTGTAAAAATTGAAATTTTAGCAATTAACTCCATGAAAATTTTTCTCTCTAAATTCTCTCCATGAAAAATTGGACTTTTTTAGCATATTAAATGGGAGAGGGAATCCCCCAGTATATATTTTGAGAATCGCTAAGAATTAAATTTTACACAAGAAAAACAAATGATTCCAAAAAAATTCCCCATTTCGAGAGAATATCAGGGTTAGACGGAAGTAAAAAATTGGAATTTCAAGACCCGAAATGGCTGGAATTCCGCCCAACCTTGGAGAATACTCGTAAACCACCAACCTCCACGTTCGCAAAAGAGTTCAATTCCTCGTCGACGTCCTCTGAGCTATCCGATGGCTTTTGTACCGACGAGTCATCCGAAGTGTCTTCGGCGGATTTTGCTTCGTCGCCAGCGTCAACGGCTTGGCCCAGCGATTTCGGATTGAGACCGATAATATGCTGACAGATTTGAGCCGTAAGCGTTTCGGTGGGAAATGAAGAGACATTTTCCGCTCGTTTGACGCCAACCGCCGCAACAAATCTGCCAATACCGACGTTGTTCACAATTTCTAAATTTTTGTCCGTGCAGATCAAATTTTTTTTATAAAACTTTTTAATAGCAATAAAAGTACAATTCCAACATCAAAGACTACATCCAATCAATAAAAGTTTACCGAAGTCTTCCGCTAATATGTCTAGGCAAAAGTATTAGTTTGCTTACTTACAAAAATATAATACCTACCACGGGGATGAGAGGATCCATGTACTAAAACATCCGCGTGGCTGACCAACAAATGCGCTCGCGAGAATGTGACATTCTCGCCCAGCTTGCCAATGACGGTCGCAATCGCCTCGTCCGCCGACGCGCCCGACGGCGTCTTCAACGCTTTCGGCTCAACGTCGATGGACTTGGCGCCGACGGCGTCCGTCGGCGCGCGCACCACCGAGCCGTTGAGCCGCGCGTACTCGAGCACGCCGTTCGCCAAATCCGCCACCAACGCCTTGAAGGGCGCGCTTTTGGCGACAAAGTCGGTCTCACACTTCAGCTCGACAACCGCCGCCATGTTGCCCGCAGCGGCAATGCCGCACTGGCCCTGAGAGGTGAGCCGGCCGCCGACTTTGGCCGCTTTCGCCCAGCCCTCCTTGACGGCCATGTCCTTTAGGTATTTTTCGGCTTCCGCCAGATTGTCTTCGCCAAATTTCACTAACGCTTTTCGACAATTCACAAAACTGTATCCAGTGCGTTTACGCAGCTTCATCATAGCCTAAAACACTTTCGTAAACGAAACAGTATATATGACTTTCTAATCGCCACCCCTTAAAAAATCATTAAAGAACATGTTCAAAGCCAAGAAAAAATCAAAACAATGCAAGTCTACAACAAAAAATTCCCCGTAAAGCAAAGAAAAAACAATAAAAAAAAACAATAAGAACTTAGATTTTTTAAAGATTTCATTGTAAATCCGTTAACACAAAATTTTCGAACCTCTTTACTAACTGCTTTCTGACCACCTTCAGATTCCGGTGCCGCGACGCTGAACAAACGCGTCGATGCATTTAGCCGGCATCCATTTCGCAGCAGTGACCGAAGAAGCATAGCTGTTGAAAGTTGTATGCCGCTCTGAGCAAGTCATGAGAATGTTTAATTAAATAAATCCAAATAATACGAAAAAAATTAAAAATTTTAAGCGCTGTAACGCCTTTATATTATAGATAAACTTGATAATATAAATTAAAATCATTTATGCGTATAACCATTGTATGTACAACAAAAAGCAGCACGAAAATTAATCATTCGGGCAATTAAAAAAATAAATTCTTCTAAATACATATTATAGTTTTGTACAAAAATACATCTCAATTCCCAGCATTGAAAATGTACTAACTAAATATAACAATTAGTCTAAATCAAAAATTAAAAAAATAAACAAATAAAATCAATGCGAGTCGAATACCGACGACGATGATTGCTTCGAATACTCCGAGCTATCCTCAATGCTCAAAGAGCGACGATTTTGTCTCGAAACGCTTGGGCGAGAGGTGGTGGCTTCCTCGTTCAAATTAGGCTGCGAGGAGAAACTTCGCCGGAGCGGTTCGTCGAAGAGACCGCTGGAGTCACGAGCCAAATCCTCCTCGTAGAGAACGTTGACTAGCCCGGTATCCGGCGCCCTTTCCTCCGCCTTTTTCTTCCTCTCGTACTCCGACTCATAATCCAAATTCATCTCCGCAAACTCGTCGGCGATAGCCGCCACAGTCGTCGACGAAGTGTCAATTGGCTTGATTTGTGTTAGTTGCGGTTCTACAACGATCTCTTCCTTGCTCACCATCGCGGGACATTCGAAATGCACGCAATGGAATACTTCGTTAGCGGAATTATAAGTGCCAACAATTCGAATAAATACCACAGGTACTCGATTGAAACGCAGTGTTTGCCAGCTTCTAAACACATGAAAATAGCTGATAATGGCAAAAAATATTTTCAACAAAAATGCAAAAAGTGGAAGAAAATATTTAAAAAAACTGACCTTCCCTGAACGACCTCCACAACTTTGGTCCAATTAGTCTTATCGCCGGAAACTTCAATGTAAAACGAGTACGTTCGATTATCGCAATCCCATAAAAGTAGCCTAAAATCGAATTACGATCTCTAAAGTTTGAAAAACAAAAAATATCATGCCACTATTGAAAATATTCAAACAAAATTCCTACCTCATAGAGTCGATCAGATACGGCTGCGGTAATTGTACGATTATGGAGCTAGAGCCCAATTCGTGACACGTATAGCCGTTGTCCCAATCGTAGTTTTGTGCATCGCCATTCAGAAGCGAGTTCCGACTTCGCGAAACGCCTTCCACCACAATCGCGTTGTTGGGAATCGTGGCGACGTTGTAATGCGGTACTAAAACACATCGGAAGAATGTCGAATAAAATCGAAAAAATATATAAAATTTTCGTACTCATTAACAACGTCATCGGGTCAATTTCGAAGGGTTCCGTCGAGTAGGCGGCCTCCACGCTCACCAAATTGAAACGGCCGGGAATAGTATTGCAATTGTGCGTGCCCATCACTCGAATATACCTGAAAACAAAATTTTCAAAAATTTTATTTAAAAAAACATTTCAAGGTCGACCCACTTTACAACACGCTCGCTGAAAAAGATTTTCTGCCGCCCGCGACACAAATAACTCGTATAATCCGCAACGCGAGTCCAGTCCTCGTGATCAACGCTGACCTTAATTTTATCGCTTTTTTTTCAATTTGAATGAAAATATTTCAAAATGTTTTTTTTAATTTACATCTTAAAAGATGCAAAAAGAAAAAATTCCCAACTAACCTCAACATAATAGGAATACATTCCCTGATCTCGGTCAAAAAGCCACAATTGAATCTGAAAAAAATCCAAAATTTTCTAAGTCAACATTTTTAAGGGACAAAAACTAACCTGGTTTATAATGTAACAATGTCCCAGCTCGACAATAATTCCTGGATCGGTGGCAATTATCGAGTGATGTGTAAACTTCTCAAAACTCGACCGATTACTCGCCAACAAAAGCGCCGTAGGAATTTCGCCAGTGAGCACTTTTGCGCCATTGCTTTCTGAGACGACGTTCTGATTCGGCACTACAACAATTTACGATAAAAATTAACTTAACTTCTGAATTGAGCTGTATAAACCACCCCACCGGAGGCGTAGCCAAAAAAATCTTCGGGGGGGGGGGTGGGGCCAAGACCAAAAATTTTTTCGAAGGCGGAGTCAAAACCTAAAAAGTTCTATTACTTGGAGGAAGTTAAAAATTTAACTTTTTTAATTTCGAAAAGAGAGGGTCACAGTCCCACCCACCTGCCCCCTTCTGGCTACGCCCCTGCACCCCACTCACTTAAATATCCACGATAGACGAGGTCCGAACTCTTCTTCTTGTGCTGGTCGTTAATCGCGTCCAATAGCATGTCCGGCGGAATATAGCCCGTGGGTCGAACCACATTCAACAAATCGTCCAACTTTATGAGCGGAAGACGCACTCTTTTCAATAATTGCGGAAAATGGTAAGACTAAAAAATGCTCAAAAATCAAATAAAAATATTGTACATTCAATATAAAATATTCTAAAAAACAAAGTTTCTAACAGCCTTAAAAATGTTTTAAAAATAACAGTTATATGTATACGTACCTCCTCCGGATGCGCCTCAATCCAGCGAACCACGGCGTTGAAGATCTCCAGTTCCGGAGCACAGAACGAATTTCGCTCAATCAATTGCATAAACGCCAAAGGTCCGAGTTGCAAAAAGCCCGGAGAGCTCAACGTCTCCGACGAATAATTGTCGAAAAAATCCAGACACGTCGCCTCCAAACCGCTAATGGAGTAGAGATGAGCGGCGGAGTAAATTATGCAAGCGCTTCGATGGTTCAACACCGACTAAAACACTACGATACCTTCAGCCATAGAAAGTAGTGAATTCCAAGAGGAAGTTCCATCAATTTTAGAAACCCACCCCTTTCCACCCATTGACAGACCCAAAAATATAAGAATTGAGAATTCTTTAAATAACTTTTTTAATTTTCGAATTTTTCCTCCAAAAACAAAAAATTATTGAAAACAAAAACTGAACCCTGATCTTTAAAAAGATAAATACGAGCCTACAAAAATTTCTTTAAAAAAGCCGCCCCTTTAGTTTTTGGATTTTTAACAGAGTAAATAGAAATTTTGAGCAAAGAAAAACATTTTAAAATCAAATTTCGAAATATATGCTGCAGTGCTTTCAATCAGAAATACGTCACTTCTTGTTAAATACTAACCTTTAAGTAGTCAGAAATAGCGGTCTCCAAGTCGGTGAAGTTGTACTTGTGCACCAAACCGAGCACATCGACCACCAAGTCAAAATTCATGGAGCCGAGATGAATTCGCCCGCAATAAATATATTTCAGCAGAACGCGAAAAGCCTGTACGGGAGTGTCCAAGAGTCGAACTTCCGCAGACGTTGACTCGCGCATCCCGCCGTAGAACATCGCCCTACAATAAATTTAAAAAATTCGTAAACTAAAATAAAAAAAACTGGAATTGAATCAAATCCAATGGAGAAAGAAGAAGTCCATTCTAGAAGGTAAAAAATAAATTTTTTTAGCGCAATAAACTGTACAAACAAGCTAAAAATTAAATTCCCATAGAAAAAATTTCCTTCAAAGAATTGGTAAGTAATTCGATATTGCACTGACCAGAAATACGTCGATCGGGCCGACAAAATGACTTTATGAGCCGGGAATCGAGTATCCTCCACAATTAGCGTCACATCGCTACACTTTTCGCTAAAAAGCAATTCTCCGACTTGATCCGCCAGACGATGTTCGTGCTGAATTTCGCCAGTGACGCCTAGATCACATGACTTCAATAAATAAAGGATTCCTTAAAATTACTTCGAAAATCGGAATTCCTAAGCTTAACTTTTTTTCAATTTTTTGTCATTTGTGTTTGCACAAATACTATGAAACCGAATTTTCAATTTTGAAAATTTGACGGACGTCCATTTTTTAAATTATTTTCCAAGAATAAAAAAATAAAAGTAAAATAATTTTTATAAGATTTTCTAAATTTAGTTTTTCTAATTTTTGCAATGAAAAAACTGCCCGCAAATTTTTTAAGGTTCAAAAAAAGTAAATTTTAGAAACAAATTAAAATTTTTAAAAGTCGATTTTAGCATTTCCGACAATTCGGAATATCGAACATCCAAGGCTCAAAAAATGGCCGGAAAATTCCGAATTCCGCCCCAAAAAAAGGACTCACTGATATTGAAGGCGGATCGAAAGCCAGCGTTGGGCACGTCGGGCGCATCGTCGCTAGCGCTTCGCATGACGTGGTACTTGCCACTGTTGCTGCTCATTGGAAGCTGCGCTTCAAAAAAGGAAAACTAGTACATTAAATATATTTTCAGTTACAATTACAAAAGAAGCAAAATATAATATCGCAATAAATCACGAAAAATTGAAAAAAATTATATGTAAAACAACAAACACATTTATTCCATGGCATAGCAAACAAATAAATAAAGAGTAAAAGAAAAAGGAGCGAGACAAAATATTCCGTCCCGACCACCCAAAATATACATGGCTCAATTTTCTTCATTTAAATTCAAAAAAAATTCAAAACTTTTCTCCAACTTAAATAACTAAAAAACGTATTTGAACCAATAATTACGGAATGAAAAAAAAACGTTATTCCAAAACATTCAAAAATCAATGAAAAAAGGCGGAAAAAATTTTTTGAGATAATATCAAAGAGAAGAGACAAAGTGCTCAATCCCTGAATCGACCGAATGAGCCGCCGCCGCCCGAGCCGCGTGGGCCTCCGCCGCCCATTCGACGACCGCCGCCGGCGCCACCACCGCCGCCAAAGCCGGAATTGCCGAACGAAGAGTTGGAGAAGCCGCCACCCCCGCCCGAAAACCCGCCCCGGCCACCCATCATCGACGCGTTGGGGAGAGAGATGGAGACGTCGAGGTAGTCGCCCACCTCGAATTTGCACTGGGACAGCTAGAGGGCAATTAATTACTGTTATTATTATTGCGCAAAAAATTTTCCTACAAAATTATTTAATATTTCATTCAATTTTTTATTCATTTAAATAGTTTTTTCAACCAGTTTGCGTTGAGTTTTTTTGATTAATTGCGTTTAATTTTGATTAATTTAAAAGTTATCTACCATATATGGCTTTTCATTTAAAACAAAAAAATTCCAAAATTTTTGTCGACATTATTTTTTACGTGCGACGAAATTTAAACAAAAATGTCTTAAGCAGAATTATTGGTGTTTTGTTCTGAATCATTTACAAATTTAACTTTTCAACTAAAATTCAAATACCGTAAAAACAAAACACCAAAAGTCGTGCAGGGACTATTTCAAGCATGCGCGTAAAAATAATAGTGCATAAAAATAAGGATTCCGACTATATAAAAATAATAAACTACCGTTTTTGCGTCGTCAACGCCGCGTGGGCCGGAGACCGTTATGCCGACCTCCCGCATGTTATATCGACCAGTGTGCCTGTCAGGACTCACTAAAAAAAGTGAAACTGTTAGCAGAACAATAAAATGTTGCCGTCACAACAAGAAACACTCGTAAAGACTCATTAAAAACAATAATAAATTTAAAAAAAAACTTAAAAACGTGCCGCAATAAGAAAAACTTATTTGTTTAAAAATGTTTAAAAAATTTGAATAATCTAATGCAACAAAAATTTTAATGCAAAATAAATATAAAACTTTGTTACAAGTAATTTTTTAATAATATTTCGAATCGTGCAAAACTTTTCGTACATCCATACAATAAAATAATTGCAAAAAATACCAACAAAATGAAAACATTAAAAAGAAACTTACCAATAGCAAAGCTAAATTCCGTTCCACGTTTCCTGGCATCGGGATTGACGTCCTTAATGAGTCCCATTAATTCGCGCAGCGTACAATCCATCCTTGAAAATTCGAGTTTTAGCTATTTTTGTTGTTGTTTCATAATAACACGCAAAATTAATGCATTCTATTGAAACACATCACAAATTTTTACCACGTATAAATCTGTAGCTCGTTGGTTGGAACAGAGCCTCTAGCGTACTCGGAAACGGGATTGTGTCGACCGCTAGCGCAAAATATTCTCATGAGTAGTGGACATACCTGAAAGAGATTGGGCGCCATCAAAAAAAGAAATGTTTCCAAAATACTTTCATTCTAATGTTTATGTTGTTTTATATCCGACCAATCAATTTTATTGGTCGGAAAATTAAGCCAAAAAATAACAATATTCCTTCAATTCTGGAGAATGGGTCTCTAATTTT
>SAUE01000078.1:44526-61960 GCA_009724625.1 Deladenus siricidicola | reverse complement strand
TAACTATGATACTTAAATTATTTTATCCTTATTTCCTGTTGTTTTTGTTTTTTTTTCTTTCGCGTTCTTATGACGTAATAAATTATTATTATAAGAATCCACGAAAAAGTTAAAATGGTAATAAAATTCATTATAGATTATAGATTTTAATCTAAATTAGAATATGTATAAAAGTGGGTAAAAGTAATAACCAGATGGTATTTGATTGAATTTGGATTTTATGTGAAATTTATTGAATTTCATGTCCGGATTCTTCATAAAAAATTACCTTTTCGCGATCTATGACCTTCTCAGTCGGTGCTTCAACTTGCGATATCACTTGCGACATTTGTTAGCGCTGAAATTTAACAAAATTTAGTAAAGTTTTAATGAAATATGTGTATTTTTCGTACAAGTCAAATCGAAGCAAAAATTTGAAAGAACTGAATCAAGCCTCAGTTATTAGTTGGACAATATTTTTAAAAATATGTTCGAGTGATCAAGAAAATCTTTGTGAAAAATGTTAGTAGAATCAACAACAATATTATATCTTGCACTTATGGATGTTTGTTTCCTTTCTTCTCACAAATCGCTGGTATTTTTAAGAAGTTTTTTTCCAAAAATTCAGAATTTAAATCTTTTTACAGAATTCATATTATCTTGCCAAAACCAACAATGTTCAATGTAAAAAAGGTTGCTAGCTGGCTTGAACCAGCGCTGACCAGCGTCTTCACTTCCATGAAATTTCACGTCTCTTCACGACAAAATAAAAATTCTATTGTTCTTCGGTTTGACTGCTCACTCATCGATGCAACGCCAGCCAACTCCTATCTAACAATATACAATCTCTAACTCTGTTCTCTCCCGCGATTTCCGGTTTTGACGAGATGTGATACTCGTCTCGCCACGACAATAAGAATAGGAGGTTCACTTTTTTTTCTCTGATTGTCTGCTCTCTCGTACAAGATCATATTGACCATTCCTATTTAATCAAGTACTATATAATTCCTTCTTCGTTCTTTCTCGCCATTTCCGGTTGTTTTGGCGAGACGTGGATATTTTTAGCACAAAAAATTTAATTATAATACAAAAATTTACAAACTTCGAAAATATTGAATTGTGAAAAAACAGTAAATAATCAATTATGATAATTGCTATAATTATGATTTTGCAAAATAAAAGCTTTTCTATTTTACACTTAAAAACACATTTTCATATACATATGTGCAACAAATTATGCTGTACACGCGAGGACACCAAAAATATGAGATATTTTGACTTTATTGGATACTGTCCGCTTTTCCAATTAATTTTCTGCTTGAGTTATTTTTAATGTGTAAAATTTTAAATGATATTAAAAATTAGTACAATTTTTTGATAAGAAGATGCTCTGTTTGACCGAGCTTCAAATAAACGCGCCTAGACGAGTATCATATAAAACATTATTCAAAATGATATTTCGCGCATTCTTTAATCCGAAAAGGCACATCTATTTGCACATATTTAACAAACTGCTTGGCTTACAATTAACAAATTCAAAAATCGTCAAGCGGGATTAGAACCGCAAAAATTTCGAAAATACATTTTCGAATTTTCTGACTAATTGAATTTTTTGAATTGAATTGAATCTAACTGAAATGAAAATTCATTTCGGTAGAAAATTCATTTGAAAATACATTTGTGTGTATTAAATATTTTACCGAAATAAAATATTTTACCGCAATGTAATACCATAATTTATGCAATTATTACTGTATTTTTTTAATTTACGGTATGACTTCATAACGAATGCATGTATAATACATACAATTCAGTATCTGTTAGCATACACATTTATTAAGTACCAAACGCTTATTTTTTAATATTTTATTAATTGTAATAAATTGTTATTGGAATAAGAGGAAAAATATTTTGTTTTTTATTTATTATTTATTATTATAAAATACGTTCTAATATTATAGTTAGTTAACTTGTGACGGAATATTCGAAAAAAAAACTTGAGATTTTTATCTTTCGACGATTTTTGCAAAAAAACTGGTCCCAATCTTACAAGAATACCGTCATTCATGTCTCTACGAGCAGCGTAGAGAGAGAGGGAGAGAAGGTTATGTCCTCAGCGATCGAAAATTATTTTTTTCTTTATTCTTTTGTGCTTGCTTGGCCACCAAAATTTAGTCGCGTGCATTATAATTCGCAGGAATATTTGAATGGTCAGGAGAAAAAAGACCGCTTACTTTCTTGATTCCTTCATTTTTAACACATAAGTTATTGTAATAGAAGAGAAAAAAATTCAAGATTCGTCCAGCACTGTTGATCTTACTCTTCTGCTTCTTCTTTTTTCGTCCTTCGTCCTTCTTCATTCTTCTTCAACCCTTTTGCTCGTCTGCTTTTTCCCGAGCGCAGCAGCCAGCCCCACTGCCGCCGACAAAACTTGCTAGCTAATTGGCGGTGTTTTTCCGGTGGTCGGTCAAATGCTAATGAATTTTCGATTGTCTTGGAGAGAATTTTTCTAGTCATTAATTGCACATAATTCTCGCTGTGGGTTTTTTGCATTTTGTAAATAATTACCGTAGCCGGGAGAACGGAACTCCCATGACGAAATGCCCATAAAATTTTACATTTTTATGAGGTTGTTAATGTATTCTCTCAAGCCATCGAAAAATATTTTCGCATTTGCTCACTTCGCCAATTCCATGGATTTGGAAGACAGTCGGCATTCTGAGCCATTTTGGATGCATTCAGGTAGGTACAAATCACGTGATTTTAGTGATTTTTTATCATCAATCATCAAAAAACAAAAAATTGTACATATAATACATATTATCACCAATTAATTGATTGTGATTGTAAGTTTTTATATATTTTTTTAATTTCCAGTTTGATTTTAGGAAAATTTCAAGGAGACATCGACGGGGTGGACGAGGCCGATGTCAAACATGTATTATTTTTTTAAATACAGAAATACAGTAAATCGTTCAACTACCATTTTTATAAATTATTTGAATGTATTTTTATATAACTTTTCATGCATTTTTTTTCTTAAATAAATAAATAAAATAAACATGAAATGAATGTACTTTCTTGAATTTTCGTAAACTTTTCGTCCTCTTACTGTATAAAAGTACAGTAATTTATATTGTATGTATAGCTTGCATCATTTAAAAAAACTTGCAATAACTTTCCAGAATCCAAACGTAATGTATAACGCCTTGCGTAATCGACAATTAACGTGGACGAATGCGATCATTCCGTTCGAGTTGGACGAAGCATTCAGTAAGTAAGTTATCTCATCATTTAATAACCCATATTCAACTCAATTCAAACTAACAAATGCACAATATTCTCCTAATTAATGCATATCTTGAAGCACCTAGCGAAGCGAAACTCCTCCACAAAGCCTTCAAAACGTATCGGAGGAGAACTTGCATTCGGTTTCGCGTTCGTCGAGCCGAGCCCGACTTCCTTAACATCATTAAGGGACACGGGTTGGTACATATTCATGTTGGAACATATTCATATCGTGTTTTATGTGTTTACTTTAATTGTATGTATGTGTTTGTGTATGCGTATGCGTATGTGTGTGTTGTGTGTATGTGTGTGCTTATGTGTGTGTATGTATAAGTGTTTTATGTTTATGTATATGTGTATATGTGTAATTGTGTATATGTGTATATATTGCATATGTATGTGTATGTGTTATGTATGTGTATGTGTTATGTATGTGTTGTGTATGTGTATGTGTTATCTATGTGTATGTATGTGTATGTATGTCTTTGTGTAATGTATGTATAAAATTGTTATGTTGTGTATATGTGTGTTTGTGTATGTGAGTTGTGTGTGTGTGTGGTCTTATGTGCATATCAACAGTATATATGCGAATGTGGTATGTGGTGATGTACTATTATATATAAACACATAACATGAACAGAAATTTCTCATACTGAGCTAGGAGAATCAAGAATACATAAAAGTATCTTTTATCCATGAATATGCTTTAGTGTGATTGAACAAAATAAGGAGACTTAGGAATAGAATATCATCCAAGCATGAGCTCGGTACTACATTTACTGTATAATATGTATGTATGTCTGTAATGTATGTATAATAGAACATACAAAAGCAATGCCAAAGTAACATATACCGTAGAAAGAATGTGCCGAAGCTCTGCCACGTACTGAATACATACATATACATCGTATACAAATTGTTTAAAGATAAATTTAGTTGTTACTCTCAAGTCGGCAAAACGGGAGGAAAGCAGGAGATTTCGTTGGGCAGGGGATGCCTTTTCAACGAAACCATAATCCACGAACTTATGCACTCAATTGGATTTTGGCACGAGCACAGCAGATCAGGTGTGCTTTGCAAATCACAAAGTTCATATTTCAATTTTTAATATGTACATATGTATGTATTGTGCACAAATCCGTCAGGAAGAAGTTTCGACACATACATATGTATGTTTTAGATCGAGATGAATACATATCCATACGGTGGGAGAATATAGCTCCGGGCATGGACTCCCAATTCGACATTGTTTCACCGGCGATTCAGGACACGCTCGGCGAGAGCTACGACTACCGCTCCATAATGCACTACGGTTCGTCGGCGTTCAGCAAAAATGGCCGTAATACGGTAGAGGCGGTGGCCGACGAGTTCACGTCCGTTATCGGCACCGCCACCGATCTCAGCGAATTGGATGTGGCAAAGGTTGTAGATAGCTTTTTGAAGATTGTTTTTTGAATACACACATGCGATTGTTTTTGAATACATGTTTATATACACATATGTACATACATATACATACATTTTTTACTGCATTTATGCGTGTATCCAGAGTGTTGTAACTTGACTCGAACCATTTTTGAATCTACAAGGATCTAAAAAATGTATTTTTTGGGCAAAAATGCAAAAAAAATTCAAAATAAACAGATTTTTATTCACTAATAGATTCAATTTGAATCATAGCTGAATTTTTCAATTTTCTCTCGAAATTTTCCAAAATGTAGTTTATGTGAAAAAGTGCATTTTTGACTGCAAAATCGAGAGCTTAAAATTTCATTAGTAATTTAATGTTTATTTTCCAAAGACATTATTGCAAGATTTTTTAATATTTTTTTGTAAGTGAATGAACTTTCTGTGTTGTTCAAAAATGGTCTTATTTCCAGTCTACGATCATTTTTAAGTGATTTATGGTCATTTTGTTCGGGAGTGGGGAGGGGGGGGGGAGGTCACACCGAACTATCATTTGAAAAATGGAAAAAAAATGTTTTGGTGAATTTTTTTTTTCAAAATTTTTTTGCAATTGCTAAAAATTTTTTTTGTGTATTTTTTATTTTTATTTTATTTTAAAATGCACATTTAGATTAATAAGCTGTACAGATGCGCTAAGCGAGAGCCGAAGAAATTCTCCGCAGCAGCGAAGAAAAATCGTCGGAAAGTGAGTAATAATGCGCCGAGTGAGCCGACCTTCCACAAAGTCGATCCCACTATCTCGGCAAATTCCGCCATTTTCCGGCCGATGAGGCGGAAAGCGCACGGATTGGAGCACCACCTTCACACTACCACTCCAGATCCGGAAATAAGTGAGAAAAATTTACTTTTTGTGCATCTTTGGAATCATTTCAGTACATTATTCTTTGAAACAATCAACCCTGCCGGCTGGCATATTTTTATTAGAAAAACTAATAATTTTTTAAACGAAATTGGACTGCAAGCAGAGCTCTGACTATCTCTGACCTCTCTCACTTTGCACAATCTCTGTGCCAAAAAGCGACTAGACGTCAATCTTTTTGTTTGCGTAATTTTTATCGAGTTTTTTTTTGCATAAATGTTTTGGCATTTTTTTGGCATAAAAAATAAAATATGCCATAAAAAACAGCTCGGTGAGCTCTTTTTAATACATAGATCGTTTTAATTTTCAGGCAAAACTTAAGCTTTTATTATATTTAAAAAACAAAAATTGCGCAAGCGCAGAGATGTTGATCTTTGCATACATACATAGATATTCCATAAAGAGTCTTTATTAGAAGTGAGAGATGCCAGAGATAATACGCCGAAGTAAAGTCAAAGCGTTGGCTGAAAGAACGCATATATGTATTGTATGAAATAATTTTTTAAATGAAATGACAAATAAAGAAGAATTATTAGGTTCAGAAGAAGGTTCTCAAGAAATATTCACTTTTTAAGCGAATATTTTGTGTTCTTTAAAAAATGTAATTTTTTGAATTTCAGTTGATTCGACAGGCGAATGCCAGGACCATTTTGTGGATTGCCCGAACTTCAAAGACTATTGCCAGAAGATGTCATTTTTCTTTATTATGAAGTCGTATTGTCCGCTAACGTGTGGCCAATGCGATAGTGTAAATGAATAAGTGAGTCAAATACCTCAATGATTCGGCGAAAAATAATACATATTATGAATAAATTTTAAAGAAATAATTGCAAAAGAAAAGAATTAAAAAACTGAAAATTAGCTTTTGACGCACTCCAAAACACAGGAAAAATACGAAAAAAAGTTCTATATACATATGTACACATATACATATAGTTTTTCAACAAAATGCCACAAAATCTTTTCGCCCAATTTTTTTCTCTCCTGCCAAATTGGTGTACCATGTGTGTGTATGTGTGTGTAAGTGTGTGTGTGTATGTGTGTGTAAGTGTGCGTCTGTGCAAAAATTACAGAAATTAATAAATTTGAAAAAATGCATTAATTTTTGACTGTATATTGCTCAAAAATATGTACTGTAGTATATGGGGGGATGTAACGAAAATAGATTTGAAATTCTATTTGTGTTTCTTCTATATATATTTTTTGGTATTTATGTGTATTAAAAAAAGCAAACATTTTGTTCAAATTTTGATCAAATATAATTTGTCAAAAAATATTTTTGGTAATTCAAAAGTAGAAAAATTTCGGAAAAATGACCAAAATTCGAAAAATATTTGAAATTCCAAAAATTGGTAATTTTTACAGCCCTGACATGTACTGTATGTGTATGTATATTGCTCAAAAATTTGTAAGGCACACTGAAAATTTATGTTATCAACGAAAAAGAAAAGAAAATGTTTTTCTTCATTTCAAAGTTTTGAATACATGTTTTGTAAATGTTGGATTACAAAAAACCAAAAAACTACAAAAAACCAGAAAGCATAACAAATGAATATAAAATAGAATGCACAAGATACGCTACCTTGATTGGCATTACGTTGTCATTCATACGGTATCCTCACTACAAAAAAAAATAAGTTACAAACGGCTAGAAAATAAGTTAAAATAAAATGGCAAATATATCCTCTAGGCAATTGCGTGAATTATGTATTAGAAATGAAATTGAATTTTCGAAAGAAAATTCAGAAGTTGTGAACAATGTGTAATAATAATGAAGGAATTCCAAATTTAAACTTTTTGACTTTCGCCCAACGCTGAACTAAATCCATTTTGAATACACATTACTTTTTTTCATGCATCGGTTGTATCTCGTCTGTAGGATTCAAAAAGCATTCAATTGTATCAAATGTTTAGGATCAGTGTTTCCAAATGTTGGTTAAAGTTAAAGTCCCGCGCTTTTCTGGTTTTCACGAGTATTCCACCAACGAAGGCAATCGATATGTCAGCGGATGATGGCCCATTACAAATTATGTTGATCTGTGTAATAAAAAATGCTCAAAACACAAATATATGAGTGCTGTCTGCGATAGAAAAAAGCGCGGGAAAGTCGAAATTTAACTTTAGCCAAAATTTGGAAACACTGTTTAGAATTCAAAAAGTTTTCAAGTTATACACTGGTGTCCCCCGTTCGTTCGTCCGTTACATTGCATAATGGCTGCTGGCGTCGCCGTTCAACGACGACAGCGAATTGCTGCCGCGGCCGGATCCCGTGGGTTGATAAATCGGCGGCGGAAAATGGCGGATGGAGACTTCCTCTGTTTGCTCCTCGATTTGTTGCATATAATTGCCGAGTATTGCGAATATTTGATTGTTTCCGGCCTGAACGCGTCGAATTCTGTCCACTAACTGCGCGATCGGCTGGAAAAAAAACGGAAAATGTTCTTAAAAGTTCTGTATTTAGGATAATATAATATAAAATTAAAATAATGTATTACCACTTTGTTTTGGGATTGAGCATTGGCGGAATGATCTTTAGCATCCTTCACTACGGGATTTGCGGCCGATCTGTCCGAGCGATATACCCTCAGCAAATGGTAGGAATAGTCGAGCACCTCGAAACGTCGGTATTGGCCTAAAAGGCGCACCAACGCACAGCCTGCCCAGTAGATCCCATCGCCAAACGTCTCCCTAAAAGCAGCAATTTTTAAAATTGTTGTGGTGCCCTAAAAATTGTAGTGCCCCCAGGGGGGGGGGTAGCTATCATACACGGAGAAATTTTTCAATAATTTTTTAGAAATTTTTAAGTTTTTTCAGATTTTTTAACGACGAAAGAAATAGTCCAAAACACTTCCAACTTTGCTGACCCCGATCTTTGTAAACAGAAATATGAGCCTTTAAAAATTTATTATTTTACCCCGCCCCTCCCCTCAGGGAAAATTACCGGGGTCCACCATTTTGAAAAAAGTCACTTATTTTCCTTTAAACTTTCTGGTCAAAAAATTTCAGACATTTTTTTAAAGTCTAGTATCAAATTTCTCACTCAATTCCCAGCGAATTGTCCGGCGCGCTCGAGTGCTGGACGTGAAGATAGCAGAGCACAAACTGAATGCTCGACCACACTCGATGGTACTCCACACACTCGTCCACCCACATCACGCCGTTCGGCGGCAAATCGCCGCTCCAAATCGAGTCCGAAAGCAAACAGTCGCGCCATTTCGTCAAAATCATCTCGAAAATGTTGAGGCCGCAACACAGCCGCTCCTTCGTCAACAATTCGTTTTCGCGTGCGTTCTGTGCTTGCTAAACAAAGGCTTGTATGCAGTGCTTTGACTTGACTCCGACTTAACTCTGACCAATTTTTTTTGTTTTTTTATTTTTCAATGTTCAATAAAAACTTGAGTTTTTCATAAAAACTAAAACTTTTTTTGAACTATTCTTGCGTTTTTTATGTAGTTTAGTAAAAAAAATTTCAGGATGATTGGTGAAAAAATAACCGAGATAATTAACAAACAAGGGGGATGACTTGCGAAAATGTGAACAAAAGTGCCGGAAACAAAATTTGAGTCAATCTTCCAAAGAGATTTCGATTTTCTCGCTCATTTTTTCACCACCCATTTTCAAATTTTTTTAAAAGAAAACCGCATCAAAAAACCAAGAATATTTCGAAAGAATTTTCAATTTTTGTGAAAATTTGAGTTTTTTGATTGATTGAGTGAATTTGAAAATTGAGTGAGTTTTTATGAAGCTGTGGAAATGAGGTGACTCCGGAGTCGACTCCGAAGTCATCGGAGTCATTTTGGAGTCAAGGCAAAGCACTAGTTATGACTTATGTATATATGTATATGCATATGAAAAATTACGTTTTCATTCCCAAACTGCTGAACGATCGACGCAATTTGAATTCGCGCGTATTTGTTTTCCAGACGTTTCATTTTTGCATCTTGCTCTTCCAAATCTTAAATTTTTATGAATTTAAACTAAAATTTGTATTTGAAGCATACCTCTGAGCTCCCCCTTAAAATGGTGATAACTGTTTATGATGTTNGTTAAGAACTGGAATTGGGGATGGGGTTAAGTAATGGGGTGGTGTTAGGGATGGGGGTGGGGAGGGGTTAGTTGATTTAGTGGTGGGGTTGGGGTTAGAGGTAGGGGTATAATTAGTGATAGGGGTGTGGTTAGGGATATGGGTATGGTTGGGGATAGGTAGCGCGAAATCTTGAGGGTAGGGTTACGGGAGATATTCCAAGCTGTTATGCCAAAATTTACTTTTCGCCGGCGGCTTCGGAATTACACCGGTGAACGCCGCTGCGCTCAGCAGGTCGAACATCTCCTCCTGCGACAGCGCCAACTCCAACTGCAGGCAAAAGACGAGAATGTTGCCCAACTCGCGCAAACACTGGCAAATGTCGCGCTTCATCGGACCGTAGTTGAGGACGTCCTTGTTGTGGTGCAAATAGTATTCCAAAACACCTACATAAATGCAAATGTGATGAACGCACGATAAGAATAGTATGTAATGACATATACAATGTACATATACATACAATATGTATATATATACATATACATATTATTGATACACAATACATACCAGAGATGCCAGGAAAATAAATTTTAAGGGAAAATGGAAAAAAAATTCCAAAAAAAAAAATTCGAAATCCACAAATTTCTTCTTTCGAATTTCGATTTTCGGCGATTTTTTCCCTTCGATTTTCGAAATTATATTTTATGTTTTAAATTTTAAAATCTCAATTTTCGAAATCTCAAATTTTAGAAAAGAAAAGCAGAAAATTTTTGATACGTATATGTATAATACATATGTATATGTATAATACACGTATATGTATAATACATATGTATATGTATAATACATATGTGTATGCTTAATACATATGTGTATGCTTAATACATATGTGTATGTACAACGATGAAATAAAAAATGTAATTTTGATCCCAAATCTCCAACCTTCAGCACCATAATCATAGAAGGGCAATTTGCAGACTTTTGGCGCCAAATTGAATAACGTCTTTACGTGATTCTTTAATTGATCGTTAATTAAGCTTCTCGCCAGTATCAATAACTCGTCCAATATTGCGGCAATCCCCTAAACGTCGATAAAAAAATAAATCAGCTAAATATTACATATAATACATGTATGTATGTATATCAGGGGTGTAACAATTTTCGATTTTCGGTCTTTTTTCCTTTCGATTTTCGAAATCACGAGGGCCTTTCGATTTTCGAAAATCAAAATTTACTTTTGTTACACCCCTGATATGTATGGTATGCATACATATGGCGCAAAAAATAATATTTTTTTGTAAATAATCTTCAAAATCACTACCTGATAGCCCAACAACTTTCCGATAATTCGAAAGTGTGGAAGACCCACAAATCCGCTATACATCGTGGAAATGTTCGAAAATGCGGCATTCAACGACTTTGAGCCGAACTCGTAGGGATACGCCGCTACCGGAGCTTTGTCGCGAATCGGCTCGTTTCGAATCTGAAAAAACAGTCGGTAATTCTTTATTAGAAAGAAGGCAGCAATTAGTCAGATCGTTTGTCTTCCGTATTGGAATTTTATGACATAAAAAATTTAATAAAAAAATTTCAGGATAACAGGATAAGTCAGTGAGGAGGGGGGGGGGGCAAGGAGATATGCCCCGATTGAGAAATGTTTTGAAATTTTTAAGTCAATCGAGGCAAAAATAGAAGTTTTTGGATCTCTCCTCACCTCCACCAAAAGTTTAAGGTAATATTTTTATTTGTCCCTACATATTTTCAGAACATCTCCCACCTTAGCCCACACAAATCGGCGTGTGGTGGTGTTGAAGGAGAAGTTGGGGATGAGGTCTTTGCTCAGCTCCACAAACACGTGCAAGGTGATTCGGCCGTTCGGCGTGGAGACTTGGTGGTTCGCCTCGACGAAAATGTCCTGAAACTCGCTCAGAGCGTCCAGATGTTCGCCGAGGAGGCGGTGGCAGAGGCGATTCGTCTCCAACAAATTGTCCAACATCTACAAAATTCACTTTCCTTAGAATTCTATGCACAATTTTTACTTTGAATTTTAGCATTTTTTGTTTGTTTACATTTTTGGATGATCCAAAATAATTTTCAAAATCACAATCACTTGAAAAACCCACCACAATGTAGTTGAGGCCCTCCGACTCGAATTTCGAAATCGCCACGTCAAGCGAACGCTGCAAAGCTGCGTTTATGCGCTGACACATCAGCCGATTCAAGTCGATGGATCGTCCCAACAGCTAAAAGTACATCGATAAATGTTTTTGATTACAGTTTGTCGTCATATGAGCAGAGACGTAGCCAAAACAAATTTTCATGGGGCAAGGGAGAGGGTGTCAAAATGAAAAAAATCGTATTTTTGTATTTTTTTAAATGTTATTTACTTCTTTTTCTGGTTTCGGGTGAGGGATATGGCTCCCGCTCGTTGGCTACACCTCTCTTTTTGAATATATAATTCTGATTTAATTTTGCTATAGACTACGATATGTGTATTCTGTATGTACTCTGTATTGTATAATGTATATGTAATGTAATTGTATAATTAATGTTGAAAAATTAATTAAAATTTGAAAATTAATTTAAAAAATTCGGAATGTCATCTATTACATACATATTCAAAAACTAAATACACATTAAAACGACAAAATATATATGTACATATGTATGCATATGTATGCAAAATATATATGTACATATGTACATATGTATATTGTAAACGTGTGAGACTACCTGAAAATGCCTCTGCTTCAGCAAAACATCGTAGCGAGCAGCGGCGGGCGCGCGTATACGAATGCCGAGACGCGCGCAGTCGGACTTGAAGCCCTTGTCCAACAACATGCTGAATATTATGTGGAAATAAATGTGTGCAAAATCAGGGAAGTGTGACTTGAGTCACGGGTGAATAATAGTCATCTATGTATGTATGTGCGATGATTTATCTCATTTAAAGTGTTTTCCCTTTTTTCAAAAAATGAAATTGAACCGACAAAATGAACTTTTCAAATTCAAGTCGCGAATTCAAATCAATTTGAAAAAAAGATTCAAAAAAATTCAATATGTGTAAATTCAAGTTGAACTGGCTTCATTTTGAACTTGAACTTGTTTCAAATTGATTTGAACTGGCGATTTGAATTTGACTTTTTTTCAAATTAACTTGAACTGGTGACTTGAATTTGAAAAGTTCAAATGAATTTCATGAATTTCATTTGAACCGAAATGGGAAAACACTGCATTTAAAGCATTGAACCACATCTGTGAATAAGGCTCATTGTGACAAGTCTTTTTTTTTCAAATTAAAATATGGCTCTCTCTCTCTCTCTCGCCTGGCCAGCGGCGCACACACTACAGAATAATGACTCGTATGTATGAGTCATTTGACTCATGAGTCAAGTCACATCCCTGTTCAAAATTTTTTCAATGAATAAATCATTTGAATACTTGCTTGCAAATTTGCAATATTTACCATGCGGCCAGCTGTTTGTAGTGAGTGAAAATGGCTTCGGATAGCTTGAAGATGAATTGGTCAAAGCACAAATTCAACTCCGCCTCCACCTCATCGTACAGAAATTGTTTTTTGAACTTCTTCAGCGAATAATTCGCCGCGTCGTTGTACAAGTCGAGCTGATACAAAATACATTCCATCAACGCCGGGTCCTGCGTCGTCAGAATGTGGTCGATCAAAATCCAAGGTATCGACATGTCGATGGGAAACTAAAAATATAACGTAAAAAATCATTTTCAAAAAGTTTTTTAGATTAGATTTTTTTCAAACAGTTAGCCTCCCGCCTCTCAAATGAGGTGCGTCCGCACGTAGAGGTTATTTTTTGAAAGTTGTTAGGAGGAGGAGCCGCACCAAAATTGCACCAGTGAACATTATTTTATCAAAAATTGTAAAATTATTATAAGAAAAAACAAATGCGGTTGGTTTTACGAGATTTAATTTATATATTTTTTGCATTTTGAATGTATTATGCGACTTTCTGTTTAGAAAAAATGACTAACAATAAGAGGCAATGGAGGTGCATCTGAAGGCAACTTTGAAGAAAAAATTGGGAAGCGCTTCTGGGGGCTGTGACGCATTTTTTAAAGTCCGGAGGCAGAGGAAGTGTTGGAGGCGAATTTTATACCCAGAGGGATCGGATCTATAATGGATACAATTTGTATCCAATTGCATCCATTTTGCAATAGTGGATTCAAATGGGATCTACGCATGAATCGAGTTTGAAACCACGCTCCAATTGGATTAATTTTAGAGCATTATGGATTCAAAACGAAATCAGATTACAATATTGTTTGTTTCTAATAATTTTGCACAAATATTTTTTTTGGTACAAATATAACTAACTAATTAACAAATTCTACCTGAATACGTTTGCCCATCGTCATCTCCAGATAGAATTCGCGGAACCACAGCTGCGACAAGTCGGCGCACTGCTCCAGCGACGTCGACAGCTGCAGCAGCGACGGCCAGTAGTAAGAGGCTTGCAGAAAATGTTTCATTTTCTCCAAGTGCTTCGGGTCGATGTCTTTGCGCGCGGTTCGCTTGCCGTTCGCCTGCTTTTCGTAGATCAGCGACTCCAGCATCGTCCTAGCCATGTACAGCTAAAAAGTGGAAACAAAACGCTAATAATGGTTGGTAAATTTTTCAAGTTAAATAGTTAAAAAGTGCTGTTTTATTGTACATAAATCCGTTGGCAGACATTTGCGCCCCAGACTTTTGCGCCCCGGACATTTGCGCCCCAAAAAAAGACATTTGCGCTCCGAGCGAATCTGGGGGGCAAATGTCTTTGTTTGGGGCGCAAATGTCCGGGGCGCAAAAATCTGGGGCGCAAGTATCTGGGGCGCAAATGTCGGGGCGCAAAAGACGGGTAACCCACAAATCAAATCTGACTATAATTTTTTAAAGAATGAAATTTTTTTTCATATAAAAAAATTTCACATGAAAAAAAATTGAATTGAAATTTCTTCATCTTTCAGAAAAAAAAACAATTTTCAAATTTTTATTTTTCTGAATGAAAAAAATAGAAAAAATTCATTTCAAAAAATGAATTTTTTTTCATTTCAAAAATTCATTTCAAAAAATGAATTTTTTCATAAAATGTGTTATGACATTTTTTCACTAAAAATTTTTTTCATTTCGCGACCGTATAATAATTAAGATTAAACATTTTACTATGTTTTACTTTTTTTTTAAATATTTTTTCTTCTTCAAAATTTGTATAAATCATGCCTGAGTGCTGCTGGGGGCCACATTCCTGCGCTTTGGCCTCAAATCGCCCATGGAATTTGAAGCGGATTTTTTCGACTTTTTCGTCGACTTTGCGCTAATGTCCGAAGACCGCGAGCCATATTTCCCCAAATTGTCGGTAGTTGAGCTGTCCGAGCAGGTGTCGATGATTGAAGTCATAATTCTAGAAGAAATTGAATATGCCAATTTTCAGGCATTGCCGTACATATACATATAAAAAATTAAAAAAATTAAAAGTTAAAAAAAATTAAAAAATTAAAAAAATTAAAAAATTTTAATTTGGAATTCCGAATTATGAATTTTAAGAACTCAACAAAAAGAAGCTCAAAATCAAAAATCTACCCAGACAATAAATCCTTTTTGTGCTTTATCGCTTTATTCAGCGGATCACGGATGGTTAGTTGAATGAAATCCTGCATTTCCGAATAAATGTAACAGCGGATGGCGGTAGAGAATTCCGCCTCCATTTTACCGATCAAAAGTTGAACGCCTTTGATCATCGAGACGATCTGAAAGTGTGTAGGTATGTATATTATATGTATTATATTATATACATACATATGCATATATAATGAAGGTTGCTATACTTGTATAACTTATAATTTTAAACTATCCAGCAGTGTTGGGTCCTACCCCGGTCTTCAAAATTTTAAATTACTGAAAAGTTAATACAATATTATAAAAGAGCGCCAGAAGACGCTGCGTCGAATGGCATAACACACTTGAAAGTTACAGTAACTAATCAGACAAAAAATTAACAAAAACGGTTTTGCTGCGATTTTTGGTTGTGCCCGAGGTGCAATTTTAAAACAGCCATACATCTCAGCAATCAGATCAGTTGACCAATTTAGTCCAGGATTTGTTTTGCTATTGTCACATACACGGCGTGACAAAAGTTTAAGAACGCCTATATTTTTGGGGTTATATGTAGATATATGTAAGATACGCAATACTATGTAATAAATAAACTAGATTAGGCTTAAAAGCCGCTAATCATTGTCGGCAAAATCGAGGAAAGGAAAGACGTGAGTCTTTCTTTCTCTCGAGCTTAAGCTGAACGAAGAGCTGCTGTGTTGCCTAATCAGTCGTAGCAACAAGCAGAGTCATTATCGGTTTAAATTATGGTCAACTCGAACAACCCCGTGTGAGGGATTATGCGTGTGTGACACTACATATCCTAGAATCGTCCAAAAAATGTAAATTTAATAAAAACACGTTAGTTGTTTCTTGGCCCAGAACAATTTTTGGGCGATTTGGTGCCAAATTACAAAAAACCGCTTTAATAAAATTCTATAAAAAAAGTTTTTGCTTAAAATTTTTTTTGACGCAATCGCCAATTTACACAAATTATACAAATTGCTGAAATCTTAACTAAAAAAAGGTATGTGAAAGACTGCTGTAAAGGTAATGAAATCTGAAAGCAAACCTCGATGAGTGCGACTTTTTCGCTGGGCGAATAGTTGAATTTTGTGGCGCGCTCATATTCCTCCGCCGACTCGGGGCATTCCGGGTTGTCGCGTGAGTTTGTGGGATGCAGAAGTTTCCAGGAAATCGTCTCCACCGCGTCGCACGTCCACGAGCACAAAAGCTTCAGGCCGTTTAGCGTCAGACCGACGATTTCTCGATTCTCCGCGTCCGATCGAGGGCCTTCTTTGTCGTAAACGGACACCTAGAGGAATGAATGGGAAAAATTGAACACATTCTGCTATTGTAAATGCGTGTATATATATATATATATATATATATATACATATAACTGTGTGTACGGTAAGGTTTCTCAAAGGTCGCTGGGTTTGCCTCCGGTTCGATTGCCTCAGGAAAAAATTTTCATCAAAATTTTTAATATTATTAAAAGAACCAACTTTTTGTTGGCAGGGATGTGCGTAATTTAGTGCGCGATTTACGAATTACAAAATAGCGTCAGAGTCGTAGATAATTACGAGTTACGAATTACGAGAAATTACGGGTTTTTGGTGTAGATAAAACAATCAGATAAAAAAAAGGCAATTTTCGAATAATTTTAATCAAAATCTTTTAAAATTTTCTCTAGCGAGGCCTTTTTTCTTTATATAATATTTGTTATATTTTTTCTTTTTTATGTACATAAAAAATTATAAAATTTTGTGGAAATTTTTTGATGGTAAATTACGAAAATAATTCCTCGTAATTACGCACAGCCTTGGCGGCAACGGAGGCGATGTTTTGAAAAAAAATTGAAAGGTACTTCCGGAGGCGGACGAGATTTTTTTCTTTTCGGACTCCGCCCTGGTAAGCTGATCAAGGTTTGGAGGAATCGCGGATTAATTCGAGTTGGAATTCCAAAGTTTTTCCAAAAAAAAGTAAGTCATGAAATTTTCAAAAAATTATTTAAAAGGAAATTGAGTAAGGCTAAAAAAACCTGTAGTTGATCGGCATTGAAGGGCGCTCCGCCNTAGAAAATGGACACACTGATACCGTATAATAAAAATAGGATATATGTAGTGATACTGAAAAAAAAAAACCCCCCCCCTATTTAAAAAAAGAACCTTCCGTCCCCGATAGCGGCCATTTCGATGAGTCGTACGTC
>SAUE01000077.1:151297-161475 GCA_009724625.1 Deladenus siricidicola | reverse complement strand
GAAAAATCGGTTGCCACGAATATCCAAAACGGGCTTCAAACATTAAAAACTTCGATTTTTCTTCTACCAGAAAACTGTATTATTGATATTTCCAATTGTTAGACTAGCTCTAGTCGAAAAATGTTTAATTGGACAAATGTCAAGTAAAAAAAGCTCTACACCATGGAACAGTTACGCTTTACACCATGGAAAATGTCTTTTAATAAATGAACACACACTGCATCAGTGCAGGACGTTTTGGCTTTGTTTTGGCGCCATATTTTTTTTTGCAAAATATTTTTTTTCAAATAAAACTAAAAATTAATTATTCTATTTTAGGAAAAAACATAATAATGTTAATTTTATATGTATATAACCCCACACAAGTCTTAGGCTACGGCTCAGGCTCCGCATATCCACGAGACTTGCCTAATCGCCTAAAGCTTGGTCTAAGGCTAGTCACGAGAGTTTATTTGCGGAGTTACATGTGGTATTCCAAGCTGTTTCAACATTATTTAGAATTTTTTGAAGATATGAAATGAGTATTTATTTATAAGATAAGAATAATTATAATAATAAGATATGAAAAAATGTTATGTAAAAATGTTATGAAATAATTGATGCCGAAACATCTCGGCGTAGAAACGTCCCGGCGCCGGAAATTCTTGGCGCCGAAACGGCAGCATATGCATGCACATGAAATTATTTCAAATAACTTATAATTATTTGAAAATGTTCAACAATGTGAATAATTTTTTTATGTCAGGGATGACTCTCTGAGTGATCGGTAGGGTCTCCTACCGATCACTCATTTTCAAAAAATGTGTTAAAAGTCTAGTTTTTAAAGCAGGTAAATTCTAATGTCTGGTCATTTTTTATCTGATGATATCGTTACTGTTATTATAAATGCATCAC
Source organism: Deladenus siricidicola (assembly GCA_009724625.1). Taxonomy (NCBI): domain Eukaryota; kingdom Metazoa; phylum Nematoda; class Chromadorea; order Rhabditida; family Sphaerulariidae; genus Deladenus; species Deladenus siricidicola. The sequence continues at coordinate 160,581 of SAUE01000077.1, read as the reverse complement.
TACATTCCATAATTTTTTTGTTATTATATCATATGACTTGTAGCAAAATTAGCATTTTGATGTCTCTTCTTGCTTAAAAAAGCAAAAATTAAAAAACAAACAGACAATAAATACAATTTGTGCAGAATTTTGTGGGCTGCGAAATCAGTTTATTAAAAAATTTTGATTAAAAGATTTGTCAAAGAGCTTTCTAGCCTGTTATTATGTATGTACAATATGTATATATTAAAATTATTACTAGGAGTTGCTAAATATTTCTTTATGCTACTGTAAATATAATTAATAAATTGAAATACTCTTAAATAAAATATGAAGAGTAAGAAAAAATATATGAAAATATTTTCTGAGAAATTTTATTCAATGACATTTCGCCATAAAGCCACTGAAAATGTGTATTTTCGGCTTTCCTAAAAAGTAAACTAAAACGCGTCAAGGTCATATTCATCTCTGCTGTACTCATGCTCTTTCCCTTTTTCAAACCCATCACTCTCTTCAAATTTTATCATCAATTTTATATAGATTTTAACGTAAAAATTTCATAATTTATGTTAAAACAACAATAAATTAAAAAGAATTTTACATATTTACACATTCAAAGCAGTGAGCATAAAATTTAATCATTTGGCAAAAAATGCAAAACTACTTAAATCTGCATTTCAATGGAAAATTTACGTTTATAATAGTCACTTAAGCCAGTGAAGTGTGAATTTTTTTCAGGCTTTGTAGAAAATAACTGCAATGTATACCCAAACTTTTGTTTATTAAATTGTTATGAATCACTATTGGTATTATTGTTGAACATTTCGTTTTTAGTTCGCGATCATAATTTAATTTGACTTGAAAGTTCGTTTCGCGTAGTATTCGTTTTAACAGCGTTAGGACATTTCGGGATTGCCATTTCGGGATTGGACATTTCGGGATTATACTTTTTTTTCAAAATTTTTTCAACTTTTTTTCAATTTTATTATTAAAATTTTTGTAAAATCGGCGAATGCCGCCAACTAAGCTTCATCAAAAGGGTAATTTACAGGGAAAAAGGGAATTTTCCAAAAAGCAAACTTTTTATTTCAAAATCTTAGGCCCTCGCCACCACCAAGCAGTAGCAAGGCTATGCGGAGAGTCCATTTTTTCTGAATTCGATTAGTTTTGAAGCGATTTAAAACAAAAAAAATCTGAAAAAAATTTAAGTTATACCTTGGTCCCCCTGTGGTTTTTTAGAACTTTGATTGGTTCTATTATAACTCGCCGGCGAGTAAAGTCCGATGAAAAATTCTTTCAGATTCGGAATCAGCACATCAAATAGAACTAGAACAAAGTATGAAACCCGAAAAAAATTTTGGAAAAAAAATCGAAATGTATAAACCCGAAATGTCGTCCCGAAATGTCCAATCCCGAAATGTCCTTCCCGAAACGTCGTCCCTAAATGTCCGATCCCGAAATGGCAATCCCGAAATGTCGCATCACCGTTTTAACGGTGAACTCCAAACGTCAATTCCCATCATGATTTTTTTATCCGAGATTGAAACTTTTGCTCCCATTAATTTTAGGGCGCAAAAGTTATGTTAAAAAGACTTAAATTTTTGCCGCACCCTATAATTGCTTCAATGTGGTCAGACCTTCATTATCAATTACTGACAACAATCCGACAAATTCCGGCAAACATTAGCAGTAAATCGTGCAAGCCAAATTCTCTCTACAGGGACAACTTTATGTCCCATAGATCATCATAATCAATGCTACCGAAAATCAATGTAATTGAACGAAAATCGTGGCCGCGCGTTTGTCAAAAAATGAAAACTGTATTTAAAATTCACGCCTATGTTAGCTAATGTCTAGGCATTAGTATCATTATGATGTCGTTATATACACAGCCAATATTCAAAAATTTAATTCGGAATATTGAAATTTTATGTATGACATTGGTTCAATGGCCATTTGGGTGGTTCGCGCCATGTGCCATTTTTAAATATAATATTAGTGAGTGGAAGAGTCGACCTTGCAAACATCAAGTAAAAATATAAATTTAGAGTTGAGTGCGACAAATGAAATAAAAAAACATTTCACCAATAAAGAAGTCACAGAAAAAATAAAACATATAAGCCAAAAAAAAGAAAAAAAAGAAACAAAATGACGAAGAAGAAACAGCATGGCTAAACACATACATTTTTGTAGGAGACTTTTCAGAAAATTATGCGAAAATATTTTTTTCTTTTTGCTCTTTTTTGGCTGTAAATGGAGGAGGGGGAGAAAATAAAACTGGGAAGTGTACCTTTAAATTTGTCGTTATGTGATTCCATAGTTTCCATCCTCATTCCAATACCCATTCCCGCCTTGTTTCGTCTTGTGTACGTTTTTCAACAAAAGGCAAAAGATAACAAAATGTTATAAAAATACACTGAAAAAAGTTGGAGCGAAAAGGAAATTCGACAGTTTAACGATTAAACTTTTGTGGAGAAATGCAAATAAATCAATGATTGGAAAAAGTGCACGAACTGAATTTTATTCAGAATTATTGTATAAGCCACGCCCACTCCACTGCAAAATTTAATTTCAAACATTTTTTAAAGGATGCGTTTTTGTCTTTTCCTCTTTTATCAATTTTTATAACTAGGCGCGGTTCCTAAAAATTTTATTTTCAAAGAAATGAAAAAAGTTCTCGTCTTCGTGAATTTTTTTCAAACAAAATGTTTTCTTCCCAAAGAACATGTTTTTCGATAACTGAGTTCATATCATAAACTTTTTTCATGAACTTTTTCTAATTATTATAACCAGTGATTGGAAAAAGATCTGAACTTTTTTCACGAAAAAAAAGAATTTTTTTATGAATCAAAATAGTTCTTGGCAACACGAACATTTTTCATTTCTTTTTTTCCAGTTCTTAGCAATATGAACTTTTTTTCAGTTCATTTTCCCAGTTCTTCGCAACATTAACTTTTTTCGGTGTATTTTTCCAGTTCATGTCTACATGAACTTTTTCGACATTTTATTTTTCTATTATTTCCTGTGAATCCGATTTGAATCCGACTTGAATCCGATTTGAATTCGACTTGAATCCGATTTGAATCCGAGTGAATCCGGATTCAAACAGCGGATTCAAAAGTTTGAGGCTTTACAACTGTGTCAATTTGTATGTTTTATATACAAATAAATGTACCATTCGATTCACTTTGACGAGATCTCTCTTTATACGGGGTCAAATTCTGTTTTTATTAAAAACTGAGCAAGTTATTTAGGAAAAACCAGGGTTTGATGGGCAAATTTTCTGAATTTGTTTTTAACTTCAATACGTATGAAAAAGATCTCGTCAAGCATCAAACTTTTGAATCTGCTGTTTGAATCCGGATTCAATCGGATTCAAAACGGATTCAAGTCCCAGCACTGATTATTTCTTATTTTTCCGTTTAAATCACTTAATGCAATATAGTATAATTAAATAATTCCGCTATTGATTGTAGCTAAAATACGGCTTTTAGGTGATATTTTTTCCTGTTTCTTAGCAGACACGCGTCATACGTCAAAAATTCTTGCAGATTCGGAATCACCGCCTAAAATTACCTGCAAGCGCACATTTTCAAGGCAAAAATCGATAAAAAATTGGCCAAAAAGTTCACGATCGCCAAGAACTTTTTTTGAAAAAAGTCAGTTCCGAAAAAAAAGTTATCTTCGCCAAGAACTTTTTTTCTTGAACCGAGTTCATGTCATAAACTTTTTTCATGAATTTTTTTCAATCACTGATTATAACTAAAAAGGTGTGGAATGCCGGCTTACATTAATAATAATAATACATATTAGCAGAAAAAGAAATGAGCGGATTTTAAAATTTTGGCTGCTTTAAAAAATTCTACTTCTCCTCAAAACAAGATATTCCGATTATTTTTTCGAATTGGGCGGCTTATCTACAAAAATTACATTTTTGTTATTATTTGCATTTCTCCCAACTTTGTTAAAAAAACGAGAATATAAATAAATGGTGGGACATTTGCAGACGGATTTTTGCGGATCGAACATTTGTGGATTGTTATTAAAAGTTTGTTAAGAAACTGCTGAAATAAAGTATCGTATAGGCAATTAGATAAGTCTCGTAGTGTTACTGTTTTGTATGTTAATTATACGTATTTGAGTTAATAAATTAAAAAAGTCCAAGAGGCGCATATACTTTTGCAACGGGTAGAATTCATTCTCACCGTAAGTGTGATCTCCGAGTTCTTGTTATGAAAATGTCTGTAACTTTATCTCAAACATGAACACATATTCGTGTTTGTACAGAAGTTAAGTACCATCCTACCTTTTTAACGTATCCTTCGTGCATGGCTACTGTATATTTTGGGCTCTTCTTATAAAGATATTTTGAATACTTATGAAAATACTCTACATACTTATGAGAATATTGTGAACGTAGATGGTACATTAGAAGTTGCGAAAAAAAAGTTGCGCCACCATGCAACTTTGTTACACATAAGTCAAAAAAAAACCTTGAATGAAGTCACAAAAATGCGAAAAATAGCAGATTTTATACATTTTTTGTATTGAGAAGGCTGCACTAGGTGAGAATTTTTTTGTTTTAGTTTCATGTTTCTAGTACAGTCTCTAAAATAATTTTTTTTCTAAAACTGAACTTTTTTAACAATAAAAAAAGTCAATGTGTCGGATTTCTCTGAAAAGGCACCAATCCTTATTATAAGGATAGACTAGACCTCAGAAGAAATTTGGACGGCTTTGGCGTTGGCAGACATTTGCGCCCCAGATTATTCTTCAAACTGAAATAACTTTTTTTGCAGTTGATCAATTTTTGCCATTGAACACGCCTTGTTGAGCTCTTTCAGGTAATCAGAGTTTTTAAAAAGTCAATTTTTTGACCTCATTTTAGCAAAAAACCGATTTTGGAAATGCCCTTCGCGAACAAATTGTGTTAAAATATATGCTTCAATGACTTCATTTTTGGACAGAGCAGAAAATTTTTGGACAGAGCAGATACATCACATTTGAGGAAAATTTTTTGAAAAAATGGCGCCAATTCAAATCTGAATTTTTAAATTTTTTATAAATAGATTACTTTCTACTGTAACTTTTATAATACACACAATAACTATGCATTATATATACTTAAAAGACTCGTCTCAAGAGCTGAATAAGATGAAATAACACTTTTGTGGCGTAACGTCCATTTGTAAAATTGCAAATTTACGCATTCTTATTGCAAATAATTGACCATGGTGATATCATTTTTGGCACTTTTCAGAGTATTTTGGCATTGCGTGGAAAAAGTAACTATTCCATCGTAGCTTTGTTTACTTGACATTTGTCCAATGAAGTATTTTTTGACTAGAGCTAGTCTAACAAGTGCAAATATCAATAATATAGTTTTCTGGTAGATTTTTAATGTTTGAAGCCCGTTTTGGATATTGGTGGCAACCGATTTTTCCCCAAATGTGATGTATCGGATNGCAACTTTGAACGACCATATCTCAGCTTCTACCCAACCAAATTCGCCCAAATTTCTTCTGAGCTCTAGTCTATCCTTATACTAAAGATTGATGCGTTTTTAAAGAAATCCGAGACATTGACTTTTTTTATTGTCAAAAAAGTTCTGTAGTAGGAAAAGTCCACTTAAAAAATGTTTTTTAAACAGAATCCCGATCAGAGCATTATAAAGAATATTTGTAAACGAGGTAAAATATTGGGTTGAGTCATAAGTTTTTGTAAAAACTGCAGTATTTAATAACGTATTTAATTCAAAGTTAAAATCATGCACTTTTGGGCACCGCTCTGAAATTATTCTGAGGTGCGCAACTTTTGATTAACGAACGATAGCAAAATCGTTATAATTGTCTTTCAATTGAAATTATTGAAATTGTCTTTCAAATAACATATAACATTTGGTTAATTGCCATTATATACCTAGAATCGACTATAAGAATTTATGACTCAGCCTAATAATAACATTTTTAGGACCTAAAAACATATTTAATTTTCTATAGTAATTTTTATTGTATTCCAATCAGAAGCACAATTACAAACAGTAAAGAAACATAAAAATCTTGTTATTTTTTATTTTACAATTGTTCCTTTTTTGCTGTCAAAAACATTCCAAGCTGATGTAAAAATATTAAAATTGCCAAACTTCAAACTTTTCAAAGTTTTTACGAAAAGTGGAATGATTATTTATGTAAATATGAAATTCGTTTTTAAAGGAGACTTTCACAAACTCTTGAGACCGCATAATAGAAGTAAAGTTTATTAAAAAAATATTCGAAATACTTAAAATCGCACGATAAACAAAAATGGCTTTTCAAAATAGTATTGAATGAAGCTTTTATTTTTAGTACATAACAATTTAGGTACGGGGTACGGGACGCAGATCCCGTGCAAGTTTTTTCCTCCATTCTTAACACAAACTTTAAACACAATGAACAAAAAATTACATCCTACAACATCTTAACTTATTATTGATCTATTTTTTAATTCATCACACTGCTATTCAGAGAAAATCAATAACTAAATTGAAGCTTTCGATCGTAACAATTGATATTTACTTGCTAGTGTGTACCAGCCAACCAACCACTCATTTTTTAACTTCAAATAATTAGACAAAAGAAAATATCTTTCCAAGCTCTTATCAAAATGTCACTATCTCAACGGCTGTCTACACATATAAAACATACTCACTTTGAGGAACAAAATAGAGCAGATGAAATAAAAAGCGCACAATTATTTCGTCTAAAGAAGAAAGAATAAATCAATCAATTGGGCCATAAAAACGCCGTAAAAATCAAAAATTGTTAGAGAGCGATGCAACAAAAATAACGAAAACATATGTATTACTGTTGTGCAAAGAAATAATCTTTCCACAACAAACATATTGCTGAAAATTGTCGTTCTATTCAAATCGCAAAAATCTTCTGTTCAAAAGTATATTCCCTTGAAAAAATGTTTAATTCGTTAAGAAAAATGACTTTTTAGCTAACTTTTGTGGATTACTTAAATTTGTTATTTGTAAATTAACAAAAATTATTATCTCATATAATATACAACAAGTAAGTTGAAAAATATTTTTGGCGTTGACAAGCTCAAATTTTTCTAAAAAACGATAAAAACGGTGACATCTCGTCTCCGAAAAGCATTTAAAGTCACATTTTCTAATGAAAAACTTTCGCATGTAAAAAATCGATAAAAATGGGAGTGCAAAAAACTGTAGCATGTATTTTAAATATCGAAAATATGCGAATATGGCTATTGTAGTTATGTTAGAGAGATACGGCAACAAGCCCAGCACCGTCTGAATAAAAAACAGTCGAACATTTAAATCACCACAAGACAGTGTTATGCGAAGTCTCAAAATATGCAATGATCGGAGATTAACACATCACAATATGAAATAACCAAATATGTAGCTGCCAAAACTATAACTTTACGTAAAAACTATACTTGTCTGTTATTTCTCTTTCAGAAGCAATTGATTTTATCTTAATAACATAAATTTTTTTATTTTTATAAAATGAACATTTTACATACAATTAAAGAAAAGTGCTTCAAATGACTCCTTCGTCGTCAGTGTTTAGGTTAACCTTGTAAACGTGAATATGCAAAGATAAAATATCACTATTGATTTTTAAGTCTGCGTCGTAAAGTATTTGCCTTAAACGATGTACATACAATCTCAGTCATATCTGAATATATTCGTCTATAATGTAAAAATGGTGTTGCAATTAACGATATTAAAATATTGAGAACAAATGAGACATATACATATGTAAGTAAATGAAGGAAATTTATGGAGAATATAGGTAACGAAAGGCACATAAATATGAAGAAAAACTTTGTCCGATCCCTCTGCGTAGATAACACCGCAGTCGAAAACAAAAAAAATACTAGACAGCGAGCGTGATCGATACAAAACATATACATTATACGCATGCCCGTACGCACAAAAATTCCAGTGAACAAATGATGATAGCGAAAAATTAATTTTAAGTAAAATAGTGCAGATTAATGTATTTTTCTCTTGTTTAGTCTGTTTTTAAAAGTTAATTATACAAAAATTGCTCATTTATTATTATTAATACTAATAAGATGGTAAAGACAAGAAAATGTAATTAAAGTTCAGTTTTGTTTATTGTAGTATTTCAAACATTCAACCATCATTATGGTTATCAAAATATCCATATGATGTCGGCACACCGACATTTGCTGAGGAACATTTGCGGACCCGAAATTTGCGGACGACATTCGCGGACTCGTCGTTTGCGGACGACATTTGCGGACCCGACATTTGCGGACGATATTTGCGGACGACACTTGCAGACAACATTTGCGGACGAAATAATTTTAAAAATTTTCCAATAAATGAAAAATGTTTTTCGGGTTTTGTGTTTGGTGCACTAAAACTTTTTTTTGGTTGTTTTTTAAGGTTTCCTTGCACGGGAAATTCGAATGTAATAATGTTTTTTACTGATTTTGTTGTTTTTGTGGAGTTTTTAACATTTTCACTGAGGGTGGCGTCTAGCGACCGTGTACAATTCGGGTGGGGTAAGAAGGATCATAGCAGCCTAACTCGCGATTTTGACGTTTGACAACTCGTTTTTATATCAAAAACCTTTTTCGGCCAAACGCAATAGCACCGCTTACAAGCATCCGGACTATGCGTAATTACGAGAAATTATTTTCGCAACTCGTAACTGAATTTAATTTTTGTAATTCGAAATTACCAGATTAAAAACGTAATTTCGTATCTCATAATATCGCGAAACAAGTTAATTGTATTTGTGGAACGCTATGAATGAGCTTTCTTTTTGTAAATCCTATTTTTCCCTCAAATTTTCCAAAAACAAGTTTAAAAAAATCCTCCATTAAGTGAGGCTATCTTAATCTACTAGTCATAGCAACCGCCCTGCGGGCAATGACTTGATTAATACAAACCATAGCTCGGCGTGACCCCCCGCGAAAAATTGTGATCTGATGCGCCATCACAAAAGACCATAAATCACTCTAAAAGGATCCGTTAAGGCCGTTTTTGAACGGTTTTTAGAAAGTTCATTAATTAAAAAAATAAAATAATGCAATAATAGCGTTGTAGGTGGTGGGCGTACAACGAAGAAATCGCACGCAAGCGCGAAAATTTTTGAAAATTAGCATTAAAACACGCATTTCCGAACTGCTGGAAATAAAAATAGGTTCACCCAAATTTTTTACGAATTTCTCAAATATTTTAGTCAAAATTTTTTTTCGTCAAAAATCCTTCGAATAGTTATTTTTGGCAATTATTTTTCTCGTTACTGCGAAAATTT
>SAUE01000077.1:106089-121103 GCA_009724625.1 Deladenus siricidicola | reverse complement strand
TGCGCCTTAAGCTATTAGGAAAGCCTCATAGAACGTTTTTTTTTGGGGGGGGGGGGCACTGCACTCTACCCCCCCCCCGGTTCAATAGGAAGCTAACGACTCATTTTCAATGCTTTCTACTGTAATTAGTTTTGAAACGATTTTGAGCAAAAATAAATTTTCGATTGTTTTTTCGAAAATTTTATCTTGGTCCTTTTCGACACTTTCACACCCGATTTGGACACTTTTTTGGAATTTCCGCCGGAAATGAATATTGAATCTGTGATCAGCGCATGAAGTTACGTCCGACAACATCAAAAAAGTTTTGAAATTCTGGGGGAGGAGGTTATTCGATTTTGTAAATGAAAAAATTGCAGAAAAAATTTAAAAACTAAAAAGTCCGCAAATGTCCGATTTTTTAGTGGTCCGTAAATGTCCGATTTTTGTGGTGATCCGCAAATGTCCGATCCGCAAATGTTTATCCGCAAATGTCCGTGCGCCGAAGAATCATCATTTACTTTAGCGGCAAAACACGCAATATAAGAAGATAGTGTGGGTTTATAGCGATCTCTGTGTTTTAATAGGTTTTGATCTGAAGAAAAAGCGACAACAACAAACTTTTTCTAAACAAGCCATCACGATGTTTTCGACAAAGGACAGCGGAATAGAAAAATAATAATCAAGGCACGCTAAACGACTGATGCGCAGTTTAGAAAATGACGATGGCACAAAAAAAGTTTAGTCGGAAGGATGTTCTCAGGTGGATATTTTAGTACAAATTGGTGGATATTTTAGAAGAAAATATCCAGAAATCGACTAGGAGCTCAACAAACCCAAACATCTCAACAAGCAAACACTGACGCAGAAAATGGATTTGAGTTTATAAAAGAAAGCTTTATTGAAGGCAAATTTGAAGAAATTTCACAACATATGGAATAAAATTTATTAGAAATAGTTGATACTTAAGGTTGTAAAATACTATCAATATTACTAATATTGATAATTTTATAAAAAATTAATAACATATTTCGTTCAAGGCATAATAAAGTTGATTTCAGTCGAAAAATGGGTAAACGAACTTTATTCAATGAATTTTAGGAAATTAAAATTTGAATTTCCGCCGTTTTTGGCGTTACAATATTACGGTCAAAAATATCGCCGTTATAATCTTGAATTTAATTCTGCGTCAAATGAGTTGTCGATCGACTAATTTCGTTTAGAAATCACTGAGTTACGGTCATTTATGTACTTTGACCAAAAATGAAAATACCGTAACTTTGACCCTACCGCATACCCAAACTAGAAGTCGGTTCGAGACCGGATTGCGGCATTCGGCTTCCCTCAACTAGCCTAACATTTGTGTATAAAATGAAAAAATCGGAGACCAAAACCCCTAGTTGAACCCAAATTTGCTCGATTCCCTCAGAAATCGTGTCTTAAAACGTACCCGAGTTTGTGAATCCGATCAATTTCCACGTGCCAAAGTCCTTCTCACTGTCATCTTCGCCGGCAGAATAATGACGAAATACAGCTGCCCCAACTCTCAAATCCTAAAAAATGCCAAAATTTAATTTTTTATTAAGATTAAAGTATGTTTTATGCTATTCATCTAAGAAATAAAATATCAATTTTTATTCATCGGAATTCAAGAAACCCACGTCGGTGTAATTTTTCTGATTGGACGCAGCAATTTTCGTCTTATGTTCACCATTTTGTTCGTTGTAGATTTTGAGAGTTCGGCAAGAAATTTCCAGCTCTTCTTCCGCCGGTTCATCTAAATTTTTTTTTGAATTTTTAAAATATGCTTAAAAATAATAATTACTTGAAAATCCGCAAACAATTCCATCAATTTGGAATTCGGGTACCGACTCAATGCAGCTGTTTTGAATTTCGTCGGTAGCAAAGTTCTCGTCGTTTTCGGGCAACTGTAACAATTTTAATCCAAATCCCCGCATTAATAAAAATTTGATATAATGAAAGTTACCGTAATGAGCGCAAGTTCGCTGCTGAATAAATAGTTAATGTGATTTTCGAAACGGTATTGATTTTGTTGCTGACTCTTCAGAACATCTTCTATAGGTGTGCTTTCGGTGTGATTTCCATCGACAATGTTGTCTTTTGGCAATAATCTGATATATTGAAAAAATGCAAAAATTATTAGTTTTTATTAGTTTTGGGGGTTGTGAGGGATGCCAATTGAATGCAAATCTGTAATATTTCAATATATTTTACCAAACAATTCTTAACGGTAGTTTTGAACAATCGTACTTGAACAATGAACCTCATTTAGTGTTGGCCCCGGCTCCGATTGCGGCTCCAGCTCCGGCTCCGAAGCTGAAGCCGATTTTTGAAAATGCCCGGAGCCGAAAATCGGGTTGAAATGTTCAAGATACGTAAAAATATGTCTTCAGGTAATACATATATAATTTACCCGATTTTCAGGGCCGGAGCTGAGCTTGAAAATACCTGGAACCGGAGTCTTCCGGGGTCTAACACTGATCTCATTACTTCTTCATTTAAAATTTTTTACTGTAAAAAATTTTTTTTTCAAAGTACTCACTCGAAACACTTTGTATTGAGAATCAAATCACGATGTGAAAGAATAACCGCGATACATTCCAACGATGAATTTCCATGCAAAATATTCTCCGTTACTGCAATTCTAGCAATAAATGGCATTTCGCCAGGAATGAAACCGTTCAGTAAACGATAAGTGAACTTCTTGCATAACTCCTAAACTTTCTTATTATGGAGCACGGACATTTGCGGACCACCTCAAAAATCGGACATTTGTGGATAATTATGAAAAATGCATTTTTTGAAAGATATTCGAAAAAATATTAAAAAGACTGTTGTCGGTATCAGTACACTTCATTGTTCATATCCGCAAATGTCCTAACACCATTCATTTAAAACCACATTTTATGTATATGTTTCACACACAATTTTTTGATAATGTTTGTAAAAAAAGTTACCGGTAACTTCTGGCAGAAAGGCCGTTGTCCACATTTTTCCTGGACTTCTGCACCTACGGAGTATAGTAATACAGCACTCAATAAATTAAAAAATATAAACTTTTGAGTAACAACAAACCGCAATATTGGGTACATATTTAAGCATTCTTCGGTAAAAAACTACAATTTATCTTGAATGGAAAATATTTTGAAATAAGAAAAGTATTATCAAAACATTTTCTTATCAGTAATTTCAATTTTATCTGTTGAAAATGTTTTGTATTTTGTTCTAAATCCAGGTACTTAATAATGTACTGTACAATATGTATGTTATCCTCATATTAAAATTATTTTTATTTGCACAAATTACTATCCTTGAATTGACGTATAATGTGTGTGCTAAAAGAACAAGATTATCGGCAAATTACAATATTGATTTTTATAGAAATGCATTAAGAATGAATGAATGTAAAATTCATAATCCGAATTATTACTACAAATTCGGTCAAGAAAAATGAATACACTTTGCTTGCTCATTAACGCAATATTTGTGGCAATCCTTTCCACGTTCGTACTGCTGAATTGCAGCGCGATGGTTGCGGCGGTGCGTCCCACAGACCGTAAAACGATAGCTCTGAACGCCTTCGCGGACGATATCGTCGCACAATGAAATGTACTGTCGTCCGATAATTATTACAATATTTGTACATAGAATCAGTGTTTGGCGAAATTAAACAATTTTTTTCACACTTTTTTGCTGTTTTCAGTGAAATATTTTAGTTTCGCTAGTAGAAAACAGTAATAATTGTAAAGTTAAATTTAACGAATTTCAGTTTACTTTTTTTAAATAAAAAAAACTCGTGTTCAAAATTTTTGTTTTGAAGATTTAGCGCAACTTCTTCAACAATGGAGCATGTGGATGGCGCTAAATGAAAATTTCTTGTTAACTTTTGATGAAATCGTTTTAAATTGTTGTAAAATTAATATATAATATAACCAATAAATAACTTCAAGCAAATATTACACTTCTGTGAGATAAAATTTAGTTTACTTTTGGTCATTTGACCACAAAAAGGTCGGTAATTTTTCGGAATGTTTGTTTTAACTAAAAATATAAAATTTTGAGCTTCTTATCAAAACAAAAAATTTTTCGCTCCGCATTTTTGAAAATGATCATAACTTTCAACAACGGCTACATCTATTTAGTACTTAATTAAAAGTAATATGTGTTTATTAATCATGTCATAACTGTAATATGCAGTAATCACGAGCCATGTTCACAAATTTTTAGCAAACATCTTACACATTTTTTTTCAAATATGTATTTAAAATAGTATCGGTCAAAAATAATACATATGTATGTAATCTTCCATAGAATTATGGGACGTAATATTTTCTTCTTTTTATTTTCTAAGCCATATTATAGTGAATATGTACGTGGTTTTTATTATACCATGCTGAGAATATGGGTACGGGAAAACTTTTAAGGATAAATTATAATATTTTCTTAAAATAAATGATGTAAAATTTGCCTTGCTGATCGTTCAATTTTTTAAAACTTTCTTAACATGTTCTGATCGAAACTGTTTCAAAATTTCTTGGTTTATACATACATAAATATAAATAGATATTTAACAACTATCCAAAATGCCTATATTATACTATTTTCGTTTCCTAAAAATCAATTTTGCATGCTCGAAAATTTTTCTTTTATAAAACAGTTTTTTTTCAAAGGAGATCTTTGAGCTGCTTAACATTTGGCGAACTTTTATCTTCAATTTTCATCAAAAATACGGAAATTATAACAATATGGGATTATATTTTCGTTTATATATTTTTTAAATTTACTAAACAATAAAACGTCCATCAAAATATCTTTATTTACGCACGTCCATTCTCCAGAAAGCAAAATATTTGCATAATTCTAAATTTTTTTTGACTTTTAGATCAAAACAACAAATAATTTGTGATTGTTGAATTTGTGATTAACTGTAAAGCTTTTCTTATTTCTTCTAAAAAAATTTCGTATGTAATTTTTTGAAAATATTTTCTCACACATTTTTTATTATTTCATATCATTTATACTTGATAAATTTCTTCATACGTGCCGATTTTCTAAAAATGCGCCTTTCCACACATTCGAAACATTTTGCATACACTACAAATGGCTTCGCTATGAATCTACATATCTATTTTTATTTTTATTTTAGTAATAAAATTATGTATGGTGGACTCAATTGGCGTAATCATTATAGTTTCGTCAATTTGTGTGAACCTGTTTTCCTTGATTTTCAACATCATAAAATTTTTTGGAATGCTAAAACAGATTCTAGAATAAATACCGAGTTTACTGGCAGTCAAACTTTTGGAAAATCTTCAGAAACATTATTTGTAAAAGTTGAACTAGTAAACGATGAATCCATCATTAAATGACCTCCACCCTTGATCTGGGGCTGTCGATTTTATTGTAAAATTTCTTGTAAAAAACTAGCAGTGATACGGTCATACTATGATGAACTCGTGTTTTGTGTGTTTTCATTTTAATTACATATACATATATGTTTCTTTTAGTGAATTTTAAAAGTGAATATGCCATTCGAAATCCAGCCAACAAAATGGACTTTTAAATGATGTAGTATTTCAAAATATTTCAGTGGTCAAAAATTTTTTAAAATAAAATGTAAAACGTCAACTTTTTTGTTGTTTTTCCCAACAAACAGATCCATAGTGCAGTTTCTTAATTTTATGACATTAGAGAGATTAATTTAAGCTGCATATAATACTGTAAAATAGGAGAAAAATAAACGATCCCGATGGTGTTTCAAAGCTCAAATTTTTTGATTTTTAGTACTGACCAATCGCCCCCTACCTCTACAGGGAGGGGTTTTTTTCCAAAGCAAAAACTCTTATTTTTACATGTTTTAATCGATAAAAATGATAGAAGTACAGAATTAAAATTTCAGAATGCTTAGAAATTTCAGAATTATTGAATATGATATACATATTTCCTTAGTTATGAAGAAATATGTTAACTATAAATGCTTCAATAAAACTTCGTTTTAGAAGAATTCGGATAAATGAACAATAATGATATGAAAAATGGCGGAGAGCCACGTAAAAGGGTCGCAATTGTGGGTGCAGGTGCCAGTGGACTCACCGCAGCCAGGTTTACTATATATTTCCTAAAAATTGACCAGGTTGGTGAAAAGAAAATACATAAGAATTTTATATTGTTTTCATAAAAATGAATTATTTTCTAACTTTTGTTGCTTTTCAGAATTTTTCTTTTTAAATTATTTTGAAAAAAACGCGTTGATATATACATATAATACGAAAATATGTCTAAAATATGAATATTTCAGGCAAGCGTTAGACTATGGCGTGGAGCCGGTCGTTTTCGAATCGAGTTTTCAAGTCGGCGGACTTTGGCGTTATAAGCCTGAGGAGACCGACGGTAACTTTTTTTTTCAATTTCGTAAAAAAAGAAGTATATTACGTAGTATGAGAAGAGTACTGTTCGGATTTCGTATTTCTTAATTTTAGATTCATCAGTCATGAAATCTACCGTAATTAATACTTCAAAAGAACTGACTGCCTTCAGGTAACTTCAGTTTTATTCATATTTACGTATGAAAATGTTTGTATAAAAAAATATACATACATATCAGGGGTGCTGAATTTGCGATTTGCGAAAAATCGGCCAATTTTGAAAAAATGGAAAGTTTTTTTTTCAAATTCGCGATGTAAGAGATTCAAATTCGCAAAATTCGCGATGTATATATCAATAAACGATACGAATTTTTTTATAAAATTTTTTTACAAAAAATTTTTTTGTAAAAAAATTTTTTATAAAAAAATTTGCGATTTGTGATTTGCGGTTTTTGCGGCTTTTTTGGGCAAAAATTTGCGATTTACAATTTGCGAAAATAAAAATTTATTTGCAATTTTCGATTTGCGATTTGCGGTTTTCGCAAATGAAATTTATTTGCGGCCCACTCCTGATACATATATGTGTATGTACATATCACAGAAGCGTTAGGACTAAAATAATAGAATTCATTTTACAATTTATTGCTACAAGTAAAACTACTTTAATCAAAATGTTTTCGAATAAAAAAATCGGCGGTAATTTTTTTCCATTTTTTACAGTGACTTTCCACCGGCGGCTAATTTAGCCAATTTCATGCATAATCGAAAAATGTTCGAATATTTGAATGATTATTGTCGTCATTTCGGCCTGCGCAAATTTATTCGTTTCGGACACAAAGTGGAAAGTGTTTCGCGATCCCCGGAGTATCACGAGAATGGTACTTGGATGGTCACGTTTCGAAAATCAACGTATGAAATTTTACCGATTAGTTCTTTATTTTTCCGTTCCTAAATTCAACGTTGGTATTTGTAAAAAAATTATTTAAAAATCGCTAAAAATGTATAAACTCAAATACAGGGAACAGTGAAGATGCGCCGCTTAGTTAATCAATTGATAAATTTCAATTATAGCGAAACAGACTCAACATCAGCGGAATCAGAGAAATTTGACGGAGTTTTGCTGTGTACGGGACATCACACGCAACCTTTCGTTCCACCAAAATGGCCGAATCAGGATGAATTCAGTGGTAAAGTGAGTCATGCTCACTCATACAAAGATCATCGCGGCTTCGAGGACAAAGTTATCGCTGTGGTCGGAGTTGGAAATTCAGGCGTCGACGTAGCTGTGGAGTTGAGTCGGGTTGGGAAACAAGTGGGTCATTATTACTGCATATTATCATACACAATTAATTTTTAATTATTAATTCAACGATGATTACGACTTAAGGTGTATTTGGTCACGCGTAGGGGAACGTGGGTGCTAAATCGCAATATGGACTATAGTGAACCGTTTGACTTGGTTTTAAATCGTCGCTGTCTGACCTTTTTCTTAAAATATTTTCCGCTGAGACTTTGCTCTGCTTTAATGACGTATTTTGTCCAGAAACGTCTTGACCATGGCAAATACGGTCTCAAACCTAACCATCATTTATTTGCGTATGTATTTTCATTACAGTAAATCATGTTATGAGCTGGGGGTGGTATTGCAAACAAATTTGATTTACGAGAATCGCAAACTGCAAAAAAATTTTATTTACTAAAATTGCAATTGCAATTTTTGTTCAAAAAACTGCAAAACCGCAAAACCGCAAATCCCAAACCAAAAATTTTACCATCACTTGTAAATTATTGCAAATATTATTTCCAGAGCACATTGGACGGTAAATGATGAATTGTCAAATCGACTTTCGTGCGGAACCATTATTGTGAAACCAAATATTTCCTTCTTTACTCCTAATGGCATAAATTTTGAGGACGGAACCCATGTTGATGGCGTGGATCACGTAAGCTGTTAATTTTCGTCATAATACACTTCATGACATACATAAGTTTTCATTTTTTAAATCTTAAAATTTTTTTGACTTACCAAACTTGGTAATACCAAGTTAATAAAAAAAATGTTTTTGTTGATCAAAAAGGATGTGTGTGGAAAATAGAAAACTTCCTGGAAGTTTTTTTTGAACAAATTTGATTCAATTAAGATAAAATTCTAATGTGTATCACATAAGTGTTTTAGGTAATACTTTGTACGGGTTATTCTTTCGGATTTCCATTACTCGAAAATGGCAAATTGATTTCTGTTCGTGACAATGAAGTCGAACTTTACAAATATATGTTTCCACTTGAAACAAGTGACCATAACACGTTGTGCGTTGTTGGATGTATTCAGGTACGGTACATCGTATTGAATAAACATTGTAGGATATATCTATACATATATCCTATACTGTTTATTCGACACTACATTTTAACTATCAGAACAAAATAAACTTCTAATATTATTTTTTCAGCCACTCGGCTCCATAATGCCAATATCGGAAATGCAGGCACGTGTTTTTTTCGAAGTATTTAGCGGTCGAAGCCGCCTGCCCAATCGTGACGAAATGCAAATGGACATTCGGAGGAAAAAACACGAAATGAAATGTCGTTACGTGAACAGTCGCCGTCACACAATCCAGGCAAAACAAAGTGAAAAATTTTCTCATCATAAATGTCATACTTTTCAGGTAGATTATGTATGTTATATGGACGAATTGGCATCGATGATTGGTTGTAATCCCTGCACATTCACTCATCTAATTTCCGACCCATGCATGGCATTTCGCATCGTGTTCGGACCGAATTACCCATATCTTTACCGTCTTTACGGCCCCAAACCGTGGATGGGTTCTCGGAATGCTATTTTGGACGCGGACCGGCGAAAAGAATGTGGAATGCGCGGAGAATGTGCAGTAATCGCTGCGCGAGAAAAGAGCACAAAATTGTCGAATTTCAGATTGGCCGGAATGATTTGGCTGACGATCTTCGTTGGAATGTTTTGCTTTTGGCTATTATTTCTCTAAATTGCATTATACATATAAACGCGATCATTACAACGCAATTTTTTCTTTTCCTTAAGTATGTATTTTTGGAAAAACGTTAAAACTTCGCCGATTTTATTTATAATACTCGAATAAACAACTGAACGATTACTCTTCCCAGGGTAGAGCGATTATATTATACAGAACAAAAACATTAGAGCAATACTCAAATTTTAATAAACGCTTCAAGTTTAGCTTATTTCATTCATCACATATTCATTCTTCCGAAAGAAATATTCGTTCCCGCTTTCAATAAAATTTGTCTCGGACTTTTGAGCTTCTTGTCCTTTGGCATAAAAACAAAACTTATCCAAGCGACAGAAAAAAAGCAAATAGAAGAATGTTTTTAACTTTAATTTCTTTCTTTTATTTCTGCCGCTAAACACGCTAAACGACGTTTACTTCGCGCATTAATTGAATTTAACTTTTTGCTTGGTGAAACCTGCAATACTAAATATTTCATAAACTTCCCTTCACAAATGATTAAATCTTTTAAATTTGAAGCAAAATAGACATTACCGGTTATCAATAAATCTTTGAAGGCATAAAAAATTTAACCCCAAACCAAAAATATTTGTATGCATGGAATTTTATGATGTCTACATATATTGCAGGAAAAATAAAAAACAATCTGAGAAATTTAATAATTAGCACTGGCGAAAACAAGCAAAAAGAAGCAAAAGTTGGACACCGTAAGATCGTCAACACACTCGTCTGCTTCACAAGCTCCACTACGGCCCAATTTACCAAACCAATATGGAATCCCAGCACCGTTAGCTCCTCAGCATCACAGGTTGTGGATGAAATATATTTTTGGAATAATAATGTTGTTGTCATAACTAAATTTGCAACCTTTTCAATTTTTCATAAACGTTCAGATCATCAGAGGGTGCACTATCATATGCAAACCACACAATTTGTCCAAACACATGCCTTCAAGTACAGTATCAGTATCCGACGGCGCACCGCGCCTCATGCGTCAGCGCCAATTATTTAAGCACCTCAATAGGTTCGGGCGCAACCGTAATTACTTTTCCTCGTCTTTCGCTGGATACGAAAGATGAATATTGCCTCAATTCAACACAAGGTAATAACTAGAGCTGTATCGAGTCTAAAATTTGAAACTGAGCCCGAGCAAATAAATCCCGAGCCCACTTTTAAAAACATGAGCCCGAGTATTATTTATATTAATTTTTTTGTAATGCATACACGTCTTTAATTTAAAATTTTCTTTAAATATTTATTAAATATAATACATATAAAAATTGTAAAAAAGTATGTTCAAATGACCGAGCCTACTGAGTATCAAAAAATCAGGAGCCCGCAGCTCTACTAATGACATACAACAATTTTAATGTATTTTGTGTGGTGAAATCGGATTTCAGATAAAAATGTCAGAGGAAAGTGTACATTTTTCGGCAGTGTTTGGGCGTCTTATTTCTTCGTATTCGTTGCATTTCTATTTAGTTTATTGGTGATATCCGTCGTAAGTTATTACATTAATTCATTCGCATTCTCTCCTAAACGTGCTTCCGAAACGGCCGAAAAAATATTCGGAAAAACGGTGGGTTTATTAAGAAGTTATATTTTACATATAGAGTAACAACGGCAAAAATAGAGGACACGTCACTTTGAATAATTTACGGTAGTTCGTGTGCCGCATTTATTTTAGCATTTTTGTGGAGACTAAATTGATCGTTAAAAATTTTTGAAATAAAATTTCGACAAGCATGCATTTTTTTCAAAAAAGAGCCGCAGAGCTAACAAACACCTTAAAATGAAATTTTTTTGCTCTTCATAATTCAGGTTAAGGTACCGAAAACTAATTTAGGAGAAGTAGATTTTATACTGAAAATGGAGCTCAGGCCATTTGAAGTGGTTAAAGAAATTATTGAAAGTGAAATTGTTGCCGTTACTGTATGAATGCATATGTACGGTGAAACGACCTTTCATTTTCCGAACTTTTCCAGCTGAATTTTTGAAAATTATGATATTCGATTCTGTTATCCTTCCATTTATATTTATGTATAAATATGTAGTTGGAGTGTTCCGTGGCATTTTGACGCTGACAAAGTCAATAATAATTGGCATTTTCTCGCCGTTTTATTCTTACTTTTTGTTCGGCGTATACATATTCATATTTGATAAATTGCCACAATTATTTTGTAAGTAAAGCGAAATCTAGTTCGTTTTTTTTAAATCTAGTTCGTTTAGCACACTCACACCGTGACAAATTATTAATGATGAAACATACCTGAAAATTTTATTTAGATATTTAAAAACAACAGCGGAATTCTTTTGTCAACAAGTCCAAGATTGCAATCCGGTAATCCTGCAAATGGATATGAAGATCTCAAAAAGAAATTATATTAATTTTTATATAAAAAATGTTGACTTTTATTGTGGGAATTCTTTTATGTGTTAATTTCTGACTAAATTTACTAGTGAATGAAATGTAGTAATATTAAATGAAAACAAGTTTAATCTCATCTTCAAGCTTCAAATATAATTTTTAATATGTACAAAATGTTGAAAGCTTTTGATATTACAAAAATCATTATCATACATTTATGCATAGATTTGCCCCAAATCAACAAAAATTACAAAATGTTCCGCAATTTTGTATCATCAAATTTTATGTTGAAATAAATTATCCCATTTGTGATAAAATAATTATCGTTTGCAAACAATTTTTGGCTGAATAAAAGTTATCCTGAATTATTTTTGAAGAAAATTTAAACAAAAAAATTATAGTAAAAAATAAAATTGACGTAAAACCTAAATAAAATTATTTATTATTCACATGCAAAAAAATTCCATATTTTTACATACACTTCTACAAATTATGAAATCGTACACGTCGGCGCATCCGCCAATTTCTGCTTGACTTCAAATGTTTCCCGATCCATTTTTTCGCAATCCTTTTTTAGCTCCTTCAATCGTGACTCCCTACAGAAAAAGTATATAATTCAATTTTACAAATTCTCGGGTTTAACTGTACTTATAATGTTAAGTTTGAAAATATTACTTGTCCGCTAAACTTTTGTGGAGCACCTCCTTCAGGCGACTCGCTTTCGTCATATTATTGCGGGCGGATTGGCAGTCGAGCTCGAGCATATTGAGCAACTCCCTGAGTTCGCTCATTTGTTCTTGGTGACTAATTATGTCATGCAAGAGAATTTTCGCCAACGACGATTGTTGGGCCTAAAAATAATTTCATTATTCAACCAAAAATAATCGCACAGAAAATTAAAAGCATTTGCACGGCATCCCTAAGCAAGCTCAGGTAAGGGGGAGCTAGTCCTCCCATCAATCCATCTCACCGAATGGATATCAAAAATAAAAAAACACGGCCAAAATAACCAAGATTAAAAATAAAATTTTTTCTCGAAGAAAATTATCACGTAATAAAAATTTTAATGAAAAAAGTTCTAAGCGATAAATTTTTAGTGCTACGAAAATGATTTGGAAAATCAAAAATTTGACGGAATTCCGAAAATAACTCAAGATATTTTAAGCATAAATTTATATTTTAATTTTTGTAATAAAAAAGCCAAAAAAATTTGTAATTAAAAATATTTTTCTGGCTTCAAAAAGGGTATAAAATTTTCGAAAATTGTAAGCCAAAAAATCGAAAATCAAACATTTTTCCTTTTACATACCTCCGTTTCCTGTTGTAGATTATCGAAGTTCACAATTGTCGTGCTTAGTTCAAATTTGACGGTTTGAACTTGACTAAATGATTTTGCTTGTTTGCTTTTCCACACATTTTTGCCAATAAGATCGTCGGTTTGAACTGCCTGTACGACGAGCTCATGACTGGGATGAAAATTATTATCGATCAATTGAATAACAATCTAAAAATTTTCGCCATAATTGTAATGAATAATTTTTTTACATTTTTTCAATGTAATTTTTCGATAAGTCACCCAACATTTTTTTGTAAAAAGAAACACCTTTGCAACGGGATTAGTCCCATCTAAAACTCCCGAATTAGGATTGACAATATATCTAGTCGGCGCATTAGTTCTTATCCTCCACGCAACAGTTCCGTCTACGTTGCGCCGTATTTCGGTTTTTTGCGTGGCATCTCCTTCGCTTTCCAGATCAAAGCAAAGAAACGTCTAAACATTTGTAAATTACTCCGGATTGCATGGTTTATGAAATTCTCGTAACGAAATATTAATAATTACAAGGTTTAATTACCCAAGTATAAAGTTTCAGGATTACATTCTCCTACACGAATATTTTCTATTATTATTACGGGCGGCAAGCAATCTCGCCAAGGACTCTCCTGCGCGAATTCCGGCGAAAATGACTAACTTTACGGGCGCTTTTCCGCGTGCTCAAACTTCTCCCATCACGTCTCGCGGGCCCTCTGCTCCGAATAACTTGCCGATGCCAAACTTCAATGCGTCGGCCGAGATCGTCAGCAAGATAAAGGAGGATCTTTTGAAAAACGGGCGTAGCAACGATCCTATCTGGGCGAACACCATCCTTCTTATTGGACTGTTCGAGCAGCATCAGCTGTTGTTGCAGCACATGATGGCGAACGGTTCGGCGACTTCCGACCAAGTCGAGGAAAAAGAGCGAAAACACTCTATCGTCATCGTAGGACTGCAGGAAACGTCCGAAAAGCCGTCTGAGCGAGCCGCTCACGACAAGAAAAAGCTCGTGGATCTTTTCGACGAACTGGACGTGGAAACGGAAGTGGTAGCCGCTTATCGCATGGGCAGACCGACGAAAAGCGAAGAAAAACGAAGGCCGAGGTTTATAAAAGTGGTCTTGGCGAATTCGCAACAGCAGCAAAGGGTGCTGCGCTCTTGCGGCGCTCTCAAAAAGTCCACTACGTTCAAGGGCGTTTTCGTCCGTCCCTCCCTCACCAAGGAAGAGCGTGATGAGGACGACCTTCTGCGCAAGACGCTGTGGGAGCGTCGTAAGAGTGGAGAGAATTGTAAAATTGTGGGGTGGTATAGCGACGGTAGTCTCCGAATTAAATCTATTAATGAACAGGCGCCTTCAGTTTCTCGTTCGGAAAACTGAAGGTGGCAGCCAAAATAATTTAATGCCCGTAGTTTATTTTAATGCCCGTAGTCTCTTGAATAAAATGACAAATTTTGAATTTATTCTCAGTTCAAAAATTATGATATTAGACGACTGGTCTTTTGCTGTTGATCGTAAAAATTGTGTTGATATAATCTATTTTGACATTGCAAAAGCCTTTAATTCAATCAGCCACGAACGTCTGATCGACAAACTCTATCATTCAGGCGTTCAGGGCCAATTACTATGTTGGATAAAATATTTCTTTGCGGAAAACTCTTTCACGGTCAACATGATGATAGTTATTCCGATATAAGAAAAATTTTAAGCGATGTACCTCAAGGGTCAGTCCTGGGGCCTCTTTTATTCAATTTCTATATGCACGACATTCTCGGAAATAAATCTTTCCCTCTTGTCACCGTGAAATTTTTTGCTGATGACTCTAAGGCATATATCGAATTTGATCCTGAAAGAGATCCGGATTACCATAGTAAACTTCAAGACTTTATTAACTATTTTGACTTTTGGTGTACTCATAATGGGCTAAATATTGCTGCTAACAAGTGTAACGTATTGCATTTGGGCCTTA
>SAUE01000077.1:70610-104262 GCA_009724625.1 Deladenus siricidicola | reverse complement strand
AAAAATTGCAAATTTTCAAGTAAAATCTCAAATTGTGTTTAAAATACCACAGAAAACAGAACGCCAAAATGTCGTGACGAGACAGTTGATTTCAGGTACGTGCGTAAAAAATAAAAATTCCGACTATATCAACTATTTTCAGGAAATTTGAGTCAATTTCGGAAACACAATTTTAAATATAATTATTCTCAGCCGTGCTAAAACTTGAAATTTCTCCAATAAAAATGACTCAAATAAATTATTCATAAAAAATTCTGCGATTTCGACATTCATACGTGTTACACACGTATCGAACTGCATAAATAAATAAATCTAACGATTGGGCTTGGAGGAAGGAAAGAACTAAATGAGCGACGTAATTCCCTTCACTCAATCTTCGTCTAAAGATGGTAATGTTTAATGAGTTTTGGGAACGGCGTTGATGATTTTTATAGTGGAAGTATACGAAAAATTATTGATATATACAATTTAGTGAATTCATCAGAGGAAGCTACTCAAACACCGGACAATTTAATTCGCCTTCCCACTACTTATGTGACAGGTGCGCGGAATGTGAGAACGGGAGAGGAGTTCTTTATAAAAGTCATAAAATCGAATTCGGTACTTGTACAAGAGGAAATATTACGAATGGCTAAGAATTTTAAGAATGGAGCGTTTATGGCGGAACTTGTGGCGACATTTTTACTTGAGGTTATAATACCAGATAATTATCACTCTAAATTTAAAATTTTGCGTATTCTTGTAATCTTTTTAAATTTTAATTTGAGCGCCTCACCTTTCTTCTCTAAATCCACTGGTGTTAGATACTTTGTTAATATTTTTTAAGACTGACTTTTTCATAAAAATTTAAAAATCATTCGATGTTAAACTAGCAAATTTTTTGTTTTTAGAATTCCGAAAGAATATTTTTATTTCGAAAATGTCATTACGGATCTTTAAACACTGTATTATCACGGATTGGCAATTTGCCCATGCATGTCGCTCACTTCGTCAAGTAACTTTTACTACGTATTTCGTACTTCAACAACCTCTTTTTTGCGTGAAAAATTTCATGTAAAAAATATTTTTGGCGTTTGTTCAGTGAAAAATATTCATTAAAAATTTTTGAAACGAATTTTTTTAAAACTACCGTTTGCTTGAGCCATTAATTTTTGAACACATTAAGAGACTTTTTGTAATTTTGAAATGAAAAGATAATTTTTTATCAAAAATTCAATGTTTTATTATTAGAAAATGTCTCTTAAAAATTTCATGAATTTGATTTTTTTTTGTTTAGAATCGCTTATTCGCTAGTGAATGCGCTGGATTTTTTGCACAGCAAAGAATTATCCCACGGTTTTTTAACTACACAACATTGTCTGTTGGACGAGTTGGGTTATGTTCGATTATGCGGACTATCACATATTCACAAGGGTTGCAAAGCCAGTCCTTATCGATGGATTGATAACGACAAAACGGGTTATTTTGCGCCCGAAATTATGGACGACCGAAAACAGTATTAGTTGATAATGTATTGGGGTGATGGAGTGGGAAATTGATTTTCGGTCTTTTATTCTTCTACTTTATTTAGGGACATGGAGTTCGTGGATCCATTCTTGGTGGATATGTTTGCGTGTGGTGTAATTCTTCATCTATGTCTTACTGGTTGCTTTCCCAACTCCGTCAGCACTAACGATAATGCCGTGGCCCCGTCGCCGACAATCACGAATTCTTTGCCAAATTCTACAGCAACCGGCATTCTCTCGCAATGTGCTTCTACGGGCTTTCCCGTTTTTCCACCATCTGAAAATTTTCGTCAAACGACGAAGCCGCAAAGCGGTGCGGCCGTCACCGTCGCGCCGAGTCCATCATGTAATGCAAACACGCCGCTGAAGCCCCAAGCGGTAGTGTCGGCGGCGCTGAAGGCCATTCAACGTCTGCTCAACGACAATCCGGACATTCGTCTGCGCGCCGGTGCGTTTCTATGCTCGCCGTGGCTTCAGAAAAGCATCCAGCAGGAAGAGAATTTTCCGTCCTTGAATTCATTATTCTTCCCTTGATAATTAAGGTAAAATTAAAAGTAACTCATAAAAAACGATGGAATATATGTAAATAAAAGAAATATATGTCAATTTGTTTTCATTTGTCACGTTAGAATTTATTTTTTTATCAAAATATTGTTTACATTTTTTAAATGAATCAATGCCTTCGATTTTTACATATTTGCTTTAAAAAAGCTTTTCGTGTAATTGTCGAAAGTGCGACAAAAAATTAGAAAATGCGAAAACAAATATTTTATTTTCGTAGTTACTCATTCTTCTTCGCAAATAAAACTTTTGGCACTTGATGACTGTATTCAATAACATTTCTGATAATAAAAATTTTCGTCTAGCGGTGCCCTTTTCAGCGTACATACATATATATGAGAAAATAAGAATTTCAGGAATATTTTAACACGTAATACAATTAATTCGATTTTTTGGAAGAAGAAAAGCATCTCTTTATACAATTGTAACTGCTTTGACAATTTTATTATCAGATTGTTTTCTTTTTTAAATATATGCTAAATATAGGTATACTACGGAATATTGAAATATGATTATAATATTCTTTTCTTATATGTTTTCCTTCCAAAGCTAACTAAAAAATTTTCCTCCATTTTCTCACTCAAATAAAACGGGCCATAAAAAGAGGGAAATTTCTTTTACAAATTTGATGACCCCGCATTCGCTCCTTTTTAATGACAATTTGCGTAAAGCTTAATGCTTGATCTTTGCGGCTGTGCTTGCTGGGCCTTTAACTGTTGGCGGTATTGCTTATTCAAAATTATTATTTTTCATTCATGATTTTTGTCAAAAATTTGCAAATGTACGGGTATTTTAATTTAGCTTTCTTATTATTGGGAAATTATTTTGAAGACTCTTATGAACTTA
Source organism: Deladenus siricidicola (assembly GCA_009724625.1). Lineage (NCBI taxonomy): Eukaryota > Metazoa > Nematoda > Chromadorea > Rhabditida > Sphaerulariidae > Deladenus > Deladenus siricidicola. The sequence continues at coordinate 101,350 of SAUE01000077.1, read as the reverse complement.
TTTGTTAAACATTTGCTAGAAAAACATTGCGGATGAAACACTATAGGAACACAGCGAAAAGTGTATAAAAATTATTTAAAAATGTCAGCTGTCATTAGTTTGTCCGGGGTTATTGCAGAGGAGACGTTGATTTTTAAGGAATTTTTTAGATATTTCTTTTCTGCAAATATATATGCGGCATGTTACACAATGAACATTGAAGTGTGCACTTGAAAAATTTAATGAAGATTGAAAAGAAAAAAATGACAGCCAAATGTGTTATTTTTTTCAAAATTTAACTTTTTTAATACACTTCCCTCAAAGTTTTTTTAAAATGTTTATCTTGTTTTTTAAATGCTTTGTATATAAAATATTTTTGAGAGATCCTACCTTCCCCTGTCCTCCCCTGCCACAGAAGAATTTTATTTGAGTCCCTCGTGAAAAATTCCGGATGACTGACATCCGTTATTGGAAAGAAGTTTACTCAACTTTTGATATGAACAAAGTTGTTATTTTCAATCGGTAAAATAACTAAATTATTTCTAAATTCCTTGTCATTTCAAGCAGCTTGCTGCTGATAAATATCATTTTAATATTTATTTTAATCATTGAATTCCCTCAATACAATGATACTGTTAATAAGGATGACCGACCAGTTTTAAAAATACATTATTTTTGTTTTTTTAGTTTGTGAATCATTTTTGTTTGACAATTTTCCTTATTTTTGCGGACTTACTTTTTTTTGTTTATTTTTAAGTCGGGAAAATTTGATGGCTGTGTTTAATGGTAAGGGCAGGAAATAAGGTGTTGAAAATATTAGGAAATAGCCAGTCTTTTTAAAATTTTGATATTTTTGTCTTTCGTTTGTACTGCTGTTTTGTCATAGTTTTGCTGTTTTCTTTTTGTAAACGCAAAAAGAAAACATGAGAAAAGTATTGTACTCGGAAGAGTTTTATGGAATTGAAAAAATCTGGAAAAGCTCGAACTATCTTTATTTTTCAATTTATACGGTATATTTATTATTGGGTCATTCCTGGCCCGTTTCATTTATCGTTTTGTTTTATTGAATTGTTTGTTAAACTTTTATTTTGAGAAGACATCAAAATGTTTTAGTATAAAAATGTGAAATTCGAAATCATTGTGTAGAAACAAAGCAAATAATTTTTTGTGGGGATAGGAATGAGCATTATTGTTCCGTACACATGATTTTTTAAGTTTAAGATAGAAATTCCAAGAAGTTAATATTTTCTTAGAAGATGGCTGCCGACCTCGTGAACTTTGGTCGGTTGGCTCTGATTGTTACTACACTACTATTTTGCATTGTTTCATTAATATTGACGATTGTTGCAATAGCAACGCCAAATTGGCAGGTTGTGTATTTGACAGAATTACAAAATGAACACTTTCATGGGTTATGGATTGATTGTGTATTGAGGAGACAAGTACAAGGTATGCAGTTTTCTTCCAACTCAATTGTTAAGTGATCGCTTTAGTAGGAATTATTACTCTACGATAACGAGCATTTATACAATTATTCTTTCCGACATAGCTGATTTGTTTAAAAAAACATTTATTAAAATTTTTGATTTCAGTGAATTTGGCCGAAAATATGCAATGCACGTACAAATTTGAAAATGCAGATCTTATTCCACAGAGTGAAAATGCAATGGTGCAGGATGAACAAATTCAGCATAAATTCCAAGGTTATAACCTTTTTAGAGTAACTTCATTTCATACAGTTTATCATAATTAGAGTTCAAACTGCAATCAAAGATTCGGCTATAATTATTAAAAAAATATTCGGCTATAATTATCGCTCAAACAACATAATACTTGTTTCTAACAGATTCGAAAAGAAGATCATTTTTTAGTTTCACTATGTTACGTAACGCGATATACATATGTATTTTTGAAATATTTTGTATAAGAATTACTGTAGCATCGTTATTAAAATTGCAAAAAAATATTACAAATTCTGAAGTTTATGAAGAACTTTACTTCGAATAAATGCGTTTCGGAAAAAATTAACCTTTATAAATAAAGCTAATTAAACCTGGTGAGAGGGAGGGGGATTGGTTAAACCCATATGTCCTCCTGTCCCCTGAACTTTTGGTACAGTAGTTTTGAAACGGATTGACCAAAAGTCTTTAACTTTATCTATGCTTAATTCATCGAAAAAACCGGATTTTATATATTTGATCTGTACAGAATAATTTTTTACATAAAAATGTCCTAAATTTTTACTTGTGTAAATTATTAATATATTTTTTACAGGTTGGCATAAAGCCGTATTAACGTTTTTTGCTATTGCGATTGTCTGCGCGGTGACGTCATTTTGTTTTACGTTGTGTGCGGCATGCGTGCGAATTTGTGCGATTGTCGCAAATGTTCTATTTTTGTTTGCATGTAAGTTAATTTTTCAAATTGAGCGCCAATTGGAAAGAGACGGTAGCGAAATACGATGCGATAAAAAAAGTGCGTTAGACGAAAAGTGACTAAATACTGAAACAAATTATCGATATATGTAAAAAACTGAAACTGCAAATTTGAACGTCATCAGGGCCGACAAGGGAAGTGCACTACCGTGGTCCGGGGAATGCAGTGGTCTTTTACTGCAGCAAACTCTTTAAAAAACAGGCTTAAAAACAGAAAATTATTCGCTTTTGAATGGAACACATAATGTCTTTTTTTAAACAATTATGAGCATGATTTGTGAATGAGCTGGTTGTTTTTCATGTTCTTTGTATAGGCGGGTTTGAATCCTATTTTACAAATAAGAATTAAAAATTAACAGCAGTTATGAAAAATAGAGAATATGTGTACATATTAAAAATTATTTTTTCAGTTTTGAGTGCTTTGACCGCGGTTACCGTATTCTTCATCAATTCCCACCGAATTGACATCAGGTTTGTTCACGGCGTCACGATGACGCATGAGGTAGGTATCACATTTTACTGTTTTTTCCAAAAATAATTTTGAAACATGTTTCAGCAATTCAAAGGATATTCTTTCTATTTGGCTATCTTTGGTACGCTTGGCTTTCTGCTCACATTCACGGTGAGTGTGTTGGCTACAGTTCTGATTTTCCTTCACGACAATAACGAACACCGCCAACAAAAACGAAAAACATTCCCAAAAGAGGCTACTGTAACGTCAATTAATGTTTGATGTTTTCTCTTTTATGGTCTCGCTCATTTCCTTTGAATTTTACATATTCAACAAACAACTTTTTAATTAATTTTTTAACAGCAGTGATATAATTATTATAAAACCAACGATGTGTAAAAATCTTTGATATTGGCTTTTCGTATTTTCGACTTTCGGGAAATGACGCAAATTTTGAACACTGGGTGTGTAATTAATAAAAAATAGATTTCCGTAATTCATAATTGTGAGGTTAAAAACTCGTAATTTCGTTATTAAGCTTACCCCAATTTTGCAATGTATATACTATCCTACCCATCTCCGAAAATCTCAGTTTGCACGTAATTTTTTATAATTCAATTTGCAAGTTGTGCACGTTGCGTGTACAAAGTTGAAATGGTTCTAAACGTGAACATCTTTCACCATGTCCATCTCTTCCTTTTTTAATAACCTGAATCAAAGTGGAAGATATATATTTTAATACCATTAGCATTTATCATCAATTTCTTTGCCTTTGGTTTCTTTATGTATGTACACAAGGTCTTTGTAACTGTAAATATGAAAATCACAATAATAAACTAATTTATTTCAATTTATTCCGCTTTATAAAGTTTATTAAAATATTTTATTTTTACGTGCGCTACAGTAATCACCGTAAGTAATCAACAGTAAGAAATTTTCGACATTTCCTCATCCAAAATGATATTGAATTTTTGTTGGCGATTTATTTCCCATTTTAAATATTTCAGTTTTTCCGCAACTTCATTTTCGTCATTCCTATAATACATATCAAGAAATACATATTAAATTGAATCCAATTGGTGAAATTCATCCAAAAAACTTGAATTTGAACTATTACCTCTTCAGTTTCAACCTCGATGATAGCTTCTCATTAAGAAAATACTCGCGGCATTTTAAAGAGCACAATTCATAACTCTTCTTGGTGAATCGTTCCATGAGGGAATCAAAGCACGTTTCAATGCTTTTCTGACTGCTTTTCGTCTGAATAATTAACAATTACTGACAACAGCGGTGTGATTTGAATCGCAAACTTGAATCAAATCTACCTTCAATGTTTCTACTTTAAATATTTCATAAAAAATAACTGAAATGAATTCCCAGGTCTAAGCTGAAACGGTCCAAGCTGAAACGGAAATGAAAATAGGGTTAATTTTCAAAAAAAAAAGGTTTTTTGAACTGTTTCATTTGTTTTCGAAATTTTCTAACTATCTATTGGTGAACAAAAGTCGACTTTTGTTAATCTGCCATTTTCGTTTGCAGAATCTGAAGGCTTACTGAACACATTACCTGTGAAGTATTAAAGAGACGTGAGACAAAAAGTGCTCTTTCTTCATACGAATTTTTGTCCATTTTCAGTAGCTCTAGCTGTCTGAAATTATCAATAGCCGTTAATGTCTCTTTTTGCTCTTCATGACATGCTACTGCACATCTTCCTACCATACACATCAATGATTTTTTCTTGACATATGTATGTATTACATTTCTGGTGATAGTGCACATTTTATGACAAGTAGAGTATAAATATGGAAAGCAAGAATTTAATTTTGTTATCTCCCAAACTGACGCTTATCCATTCAAACTTTTATAATGCGACAGATATGATTGCCGCAAATCTAATACCTTTGCTTTACCATTTGGCGGGCGCACATCGCATAAAATATTTGACGTTTCTTTTCATAAGTGGCATGTAGTCGACAAAATCTAAAAGTTCCATCAATTTTCATTAATAAATGATTTTATTGTTAGTTTGCAGAGCATGAAGGAAAGTAAATATTCGATAAATTATTTTTAAATTAAGCTTACTGAAGGAAGTTGTCCACATTTTTATTCACAAAGTCTTCCTCTATATCTGCGCTGCTGTTAGCATCATTTTCGTGCAAATTGGGCAATACGCTTCCTTTTTGAGAGCATGTTTTCTCCAAATTGCGAAAAAATAACCAAAAATATTGATCCACTTGCTTTTTCGTCAAGTCTGCTTCGATGTGTGGAAGATTGTCGAGAAACCGATTAAATTGTCGTCTTTCATCTCGTTCAATTTTTTCCTGCAACAATACTCCCAAATACGTAATATACAAATGTACATTGCATGTATATAATTAAAAGTGCATTTCCATGCCACGCTCAAATTCATTTATAAATTATTTTGTAGTCTATGCATCAAAATTAATCAAAAATTAGTGTTAAAATTTTTGGAAATTACATTAAATTATTTTTAATACATATAAAAAATATTAAGAAAAAAACCGTTTCGGTTAGACTAACGGTTTCCTCTTGAGCAACGGATTTCATCTTAGGTAGCGGTGGAAGAGTGGCGGCCACGAGGCGGCGTTCCGCCCTTCGCCATCGGAATGCGCCACTGCCTGAAATCGATACAACTAACAAAACTACATAAGTATGCATTTGTGCCTAATTGGAAAAGTGGCAGCCAAGCTTTAACATAGTGAATTACTGTACAACTTTGAATTATGTTGAAAGTCGGTGAAATATTTTAAATATTGTTTAAAACAGAAATTACTTGTGTTTTTGGCAGTTTTAACAATCTCCGGTAATGTTTTAGATTGCGTTAGCAGAGGCTTTGAGGTCAGCGTTAATTTTCTGTTTTCCGCATTACTTTTTCCGATTTGTGGTAATTTCACATTTTCCGTACGACCCTTTTTGAGCGAATTATTCAATGGCTTAGTCAACTTTGCTGCGGGTTTTTTAAAAATGCTCGACTGCGCTTCGGGCGAGGCAGTTATTTTTGATGATGTGGCTAATGACTCACTGGTCATCGATAATTGGCGGAATTTCATTGATTTAAGCCGACCTAACGCGATCATTGACTTGCCCATCAACGTGGACCTATTTCCGGGTAATGGCTCCATTTTCTCAGCCTTAATATTGGAGAGTTCTTTAGTGATTTTTTCCAGTCTTCCTAAAATCTCATTGCTTTCGTCGAGCTCGCCGTTGGCATAACTTTCATCCAAAGGTCATATTCTGGCAATTCAATACCGATGTCGATGTCTTCCTCCACATCAATATTATCGTCGAGCCTTGACAAATTCAGTTCACTTTTTCCGCTAAATTCATTTCGGATAAGCACCTCCCGCTATTTTCAATTTATATTTTATTGTCGAAGACTGATTGCAAGTTTTGCAAAATACTGAATTTCATAGCAAAAACAATTTTAACTTCTTTTGAAAACGGCTTTTACTTTGAGAGAAAGTGAAATCATGCAGAAAACTAAAATACATTGATTGCATAAAATAAACTAACATACTTAAAGTGTAATATTGTGAAAAGGGGATGCTAATTTTTTTCTAATACATATATGTATATGTATGTAACTTATTTTTAAGATTTGAGAATTTAAATTTAACTTATTTTTTTTGTGAAATTTTTGATCTGTCTATAAAAACTTGTTGACAAGCTTCAAGAAATTTTCTAGTGGAAAATTCACGTAAAAATAAAATTATTTATTCTATTTGCAAAATTTTTGATAAAATATTTTTGAAGAGGCTTTCGCAGGAATTTTGCTTGTTTTCAATTTTTTTCAAAATTTTCCAATTTTTGTTTTCAATTGTCTTTCATAACAGCATTTTACACTACACCAAAAAAATCGATGAAATAGAACACATAACTAGACAAACACACAAAATCCATCATATATGTTCGGTAACTTTTTTTTTAATTTTTGTGCGCGCAAAATTTTATTTAGTTCCAGAAGAAAAGTTTGCATTAGTCATTTTCGAAATATTTCATTTTTTAACAAGTTTTCAAATTTTTTTAAGAAAAATTACAAACCTATTGGAAGCATGGTGAAAAATATTAACCTAATTCCGAAAAGGTCTTTTATATAGATTTTATACATCAATTTTTAACCATAATATATTTTATTTTTATGTATGATGTTCTATCAAAAAACGAACATTCCGCTGAAAAACATTTGATCCATTTTTCCAAATCTGTCAAATCTAATTTTTTTATATTTTTTTTTCGTTTTGTAATACAATTTTCAAATTATTATTAAAAATCGATTATAAATATGTTGGTAGCTCTTTCACTTTCGTTCGTGACAATTAATCATTTTCTCCAAATTTTTTTCACATAATTTGTATGATAAAATGATTTAGGTAATAATTTCATTTTAGAGATATTATTGAAAGAACGGAATTTATCACTGAATCAGCATGGGCTTCTCATCGTTTAGCTGCAGTGCTTTTGCTCTCCTGGCTATCATTTTAACATTATGCAAAAATGGCCTTTCTCACGATCAGACCGAAAAGACGATCAAATCGAGAGAACACGACAAAAGCGCCTGTTTAAACGGTCAGTATTAAGATACAGTATTCCCTAAATTTTAATGTACTAATACATACATATAACCCTCGTTTACGACTACGTTTCACAAAAATGTATAAACTGTAATCCGTTTTTTTTTGCTTTTATTGCTTCAAACTGGTGCGGTAACTTGAATCCGAAACTTGAATCTGCAAAAAGTTTGGATGCAAAGAATTATTATACAGGGTGTATCAAAAATAGTATTTGGATTCATTTTGGATGCAAAGGAACCAAAAATCTCATGCAAAGGAAAAAAATTTGTCCGGATTTGTTTGCATCAAAACTACTTTTTTTTAACCGGATGTGTGGATGCGTTTCGGATATACTGTTAAAATCTATTTCTGTTTTTTTGCAAACTATGCATATACATATGTACATGTATAATATATGCATATACATGTATGTATAATCTAAACCCTTTATCATAAGTTGTGCTTCCACTTTTTTGGTTAATTTCGAGTTTCGTAATTTTTTTGGATTTTCTTTCAGCAAAAATTACAATTCTTGGTGAATTTTGAAAAGTGAAAAACAAATGGGATGGATCAAACATAAAATAAATTATAATATTGGCTTACTTTTTAAATATAATAACATTTCTAAGGTTTTAACAACTCAATAATTTAAAGCTAGAGACAAGGGCGATTCGTCTTGCGGCGAAGCTGGCGGTCTTCGCTTTTACTACGATAAATCCACAAAGCACTGTCAGCCGTTCGTCTATGCGGGATGTAACGGAAATGCGAACCGCTTTGAAAGTGCAAATCAATGCAAGGAACTTTGCTTCGATGTGTCGGAGGCGAAAAATTCCGGCCCTGAAAATTCTGGCCACAGCCTGGTCGTTCCAGTTCGTAAGTAATAACTGCACTTTTAATTTCGTACAAACAACCGTCTGTGAATGTATGCCTATAGTATGGGTTACTTATTCCTAAAATATTTCCAAAAATTCGTTGTTGATTTTGGATTTTTTTGTAGATTTTCTCGCGGATTTATCGCCTCATGTAAAATTAAAACGCGTTTTCACTATGAATTATTTTAGCAAAATGCGAGGGCGGAGTACGTGCGGCTATCGACTCATCTAGTCGCGTGTTGAACTGCCAGAAATGCCCAAAAGGATACACGTGTACCGGCGACAAATGTTGCCCTTCTAAAGGTAATTTTTTAGTAAAATTTTCAGTTAAAATTGTTCTGGAAAAGTATTATTTCCAACCTTTAAAAAAAGACAAGAAATTCGTTTTAATATGTAGACAGTTCAAATGATGTTTAAATTCAACATTAAACATTTCCAATATTATTTGAATATCATTGTCAACTTTTTTTAAAAGTTTTATCCAAATTTAACAAATTTGAAAGCAGACATATGTTTCGGATCATTAATTAAAATTTTTAGTTGAAACTAAAAGTTCAATAATCTGAATCATGAATGAATATGATGACTATTTCCAAATAAACTTGAACTTTTTTTCAAATTTCATTTGAACTTGGAATTTTAAAAGTTCAAATAAATTTCATTTGAACTCAAAAGGCAAAACTGGTTGGAACTAATTAATCAACAAATACAATTTTGTAGAATACACATGTTTGTTGGAGTACGATACCGGAAAATACGCCACGCTGGGATCGCATACGCCGCGATACTTCTACAATAAGAACGTAAACAATTGTCTATTGTTTACGTTTTATGGTGCGCTTGGAAACGCAAACAATTTCGACACTTACAATGAATGCGTTAAATTTTGCGCTACAAACGCCAATTCAACAAAGACTAATTGAACAAATCATTTTATCAATTGTCAGTAATCTTGGCTTCTTATAGATATTTTTAGTTTCATTATGTAGTCACATTTAAAAAATGTAGTCACATTTCATTTTAAGAAGTGCATCGCCTTGTATTTACCTCAGGAATGAGGTCCCTTGAACAATTTTGGATTATGTGAGTTTTTCCTTAGACCAAAAATCAAAGCACGGGTCCTCCTATACATACAACTTGCACTTATTCGTTTTTAATGTACAGGATGGCCCAATTTGGGGGCGGGATTTGTTTTCGGTATAACTGTGCCTCGTAGAGAATTGTCGACACAACTGGTGGAATTGGTAAAGTATAGATGAATTTTTTATGAACAACTGCCGAAATAACGGACAAAGCCATCGTCAATACACCGCCAGTGACCAACCAAGTAAATATCTCTCAAGCCGCTGCCAGCTGAAACGTGTAATAAATGTACAGGGTGGCCCAATTTGGCTGCCAAATTGTTTTTGCCATAACTTTTTTATTTTTTAACCAAATTTCATAATTCTTTTTTTGTTCGATTCCCAAGACTCTGAGAATTTGTTTGGTACTAAATGACAAATCCATTCGACGATAGTTCGAAAAATTCTTCGAAACGGATACTGTGAACAACAAACCGAAGACGCAAATGAAATGGGTTCGCACGGAACTCAAAATCGATCAAAAAAAAGTGTTGGACAAGTTTCGTGAGGATCCGTCCGAGGTCACTGGCAAGAAATGATGGAATGCCGTCCCGAACTTCAATTTAACGTATTCGGAAAATTTTTGTTTTTGTGAAATTTCTTTTTGCGGCGCTGATCAAGAGCCAAATTTACCGCACTCAAAAAGAATTATGAAATTTGGTTGAAAAATAAAAAAGTTATAGCAAAAACAAATCTCGCCCCCAAATTGGGCCACACTGTAGTTGTTTTGGCGTACAAGAGTTTCATTACAATGGATTAGAAAATGCAAGAAAATGCAACAATTCGGGCTATTGTTTTTCAAATGCAAGCTATTGCGTTACTTCCAAAATGATCGTTAGTCGCGTTACTTTTTTTTATATTTCTGATAAACAATTATGTAAATATGTAACAAAATTATTATCAAAGTAGGAAAAATCCAAATTGTTTCATAACAACTTAGAAATACTTTAAAATGATTTGTTAGAATATTGAAAGAAACGCGCAAAAAGAACCAAATGATCATTTTGGAGAAAACGTGACGCCACGCGTTTTCGCTTTCAAAATTAATTCAATTATTGTGTATTAAAAAATGAAAAAATTGGTTTTCATGACTGAAAAAAGAATGTTGGGAAAATTTTTAGAACTATCAAATACACGGCGGGTGTTAGAGCTCAAAAGAACCAAAACAAAAATAAACAACCACAAGTTATAAAAAAAGAATAAATCTTTAAAATAGCGTACATATTATATGGTAAGGAAATGGTAACAACAAAAAATTTTAATTACAAAATTAAACGAATTTGTAGACCAACGTAAATAACGTTATATAATATATCACTGTCACCTGATTTGCATATTATATATGTAAGAAAATGACCAGAAATATAATAAAAATAACAATGTTTGACTTTTACTACCACTAATCCACTATATTCCGTAAATATCCGCCAATTCGTCGAAGCAATTTTCTTGATGGACTAAATTTTTTTAAGAAAATCCGTTAGTAAATATCGGACAAAATGTTGAGGCGGCTGTCAAAGCTGGATTCCAGGCTGAAATATCTTTTTACATTTTAATTATAATTTAATAATTTATAATTTACTACTTATTCATTAGTGGAATAAACCAAAAATGAATTTATATTATGTTATTATAATTTCATATTGTTATAATAACTTTTACGTATGTAGTAGTACGTGTATTTTCTTAATTTAAAGCAAGCTGATGTCCTGAAATCAATAATTAAACGTACTGATTACTGTATTCTCGTGTTGTTTTGCACTGTTACGAGTCTGACATTCATTTTTTTCGGACTCCAGTTCTTCCGGGCCTGGCTTATTGCGTTCGTGTTTCCGAAATTTTGCTCTCCGATTTTTCATCCACACCTAAATTATCCAATAATATATGTTGCAGTAACAGTGATGCAGTATAAAGTGGATATCGCTCATCATTTCCTTAAAATTTGTGGAATAAAAGTGGGATTACCACAACAACTCAATTAAACTCAATATGTAATAGTTATTTATAAGTGCATTTGATACATACTTTACTTTATACTACAAAATAATGAAAGGTTAAAAGGATAATACAATGTTTTTGTCAATTCCAATAAGAATTCTTTAATTCATTAATTATCTCATGCTTCTGTTTGTGTATTTTGATTGACTTAAAGGCTTAATGGTCGTACAATTTTAAATCTGTAATACTGGGATTAACTGATGAGTTTATGTTATAGAAGAAACGAAAATTTTGTGAGAAACGCTTCCTAGATAATCCCTTCAGTAATCAAAACATTTTGGTAAAAATGTTACCATTATGTTTCTAGGTGCGCAAAATGTGCAATTTTATAGTATATCAACAGTTCCTATTGTGCCAATAACAAATGCAAAACATCGAATTGTGTTCAATAAATATGTATAAGATGAAAATATTTACAAAACGTGATTTCTATATTACAGACTTTTTTACAGACAGTTTTTAAGTTTCATTCGCTTAGTTTAATATAAAAAATCAAAATCACCTGAATTTTCACTTCAGGTAAGTTGAGTTTTTCTGCCAAACGCTCCCTAACGTTTATGTCAGGATATTCGTGTCTCAAAAAACACTCCTCCAACTCGCTTAGCTGATGATCTGTGAATGCAGTTCGATTTCGACGTTGTTTTCCGCTTTCATTTGATTTAGCAGTCGGGTCGTTGTAAAATTTCGAGTTTGTCAAACTTTCTAAAACTTGTTCATTAACCTAATTGGAATTATTACACATATAGTATAAAAGTAAAATTAGCATTGTGTGACTTTGTTTCTGTTAAAAATTAAATTATTACTTTTTTTGTTGCCTGAACTAGGGGTGGCGATTGTAAATGGAAGATTTGGCAGTGAAGGATTACTCGCACTTGCAGTGCTTGCAAAATCGAAAGGATACGGCCATACGCTCCTCGACAAGCCTCCACTTTGTCCATTGTGCAAATGAATTTGGGATGGAACGAATGATTCATTCACCGGGTAACTTGTAGAATTGTGACTTGTAGAATTGTGAAATGTATTTTCAGGTAAGCAAAGCGACGAATTATCCTGTAGCTCCTGATAATCTTTTAAACACACACTTGGATTACCGGTCAAGATCGGATTCATGTTGGCTACGGTAGCGGCAGATGCAAAATACGATAAATAGGATTCACAATTAGATGAAATTGAGGGTAATATATTTTTGGACATGTCGATCACCGCCGGTGGCGTGGTGCTCAAAGATAAAACATATATGTGCTGGCAAAATTAAACATTTGGTTGGCTTATGTAACATACGTATATTTTTAAATAGTTAAAAAAACTTTTGTCTATTGTATGGACGTCTGAACTCTCAACTAATTTTCTCATTCATGTTTAAGCAACGGTATATTGTATTTGGTACAACTTTGAAATACTATAAATTCCAATATATGTATATGAAAAAATATTTTTATTCAAAAGTACATTAAAAATGTAACTTGGATATTCACAAATTTATATTTTTAATGCACTTTCGAATAAAAATCCGGCAAAGGGAAGAAAAATGTTAAATCAAAAACGGCAAGATGTGCTAACAAATGACAATAAAAGGTAAATATGTATAAACAAATTCAATTATTGAAGAGATTGTATGACCAAACAAAAAACAAATATCTACTTGACTGCTACATGTAATTAATGTTTCTTTGTCATAATTTTAACCGAAAAATGGTTCTCCATTGAACAATAGAAAATTTCAGTATATAATCTAAAAATTGAAAATCCAAAAAATACATTTTGTTTCCATTATTTGTACATACCTTGTCGAGTTGTAAGTTATAATGTGAGTATTTTAGTATAAAGATTTGAATTTTTTAACAAGGCATCCGACTGAAATCTTTAAATGGTGTCAATAACGTCAACGAACGTCGAATTGAAGTAAAATTTCATGAAAATAATGTTCATGAAAATACTTTAGACTTTAGCAAATGAAGGAAATTACGTATTGAATTTCGAAGCTCATTTAAAATTCAAAGAAAGTTTTTTCATATCTATATTTGCAAATATCTTTATTCCGCAAATTTTCAACTTCCGCAGGCGAATAATAAAATTGGAATATTCAGAAGATCTTATTCAAAAAGTAAATAAGCTTGAAAAATTACTTTCCATTCAAATATTTTTTATATCATCATAAAAACAGACAAATTAAAGGCAAATGTTTGTAGAAGGCTTTAGTGTGCTTCCTGCTACCGTATCATCTAGGCCGCATCACTCCGCCCAATTTTGTCCGACAGAACTTGTCACTCAGAAAAATGATTAAGTAAACAAAATGTACACAAAGCTGCTTACCAATTATTGTTCCACAATATTTATCCAATCATTTGCGATTGGGGTTAATGAATGCATTACTCAATTTTACTGACAATTAATAATAAGTTGTTAATTTATAAATGAGAACATATGTAAGCCGTGCAAACACGACTATCAAAGTTATACACATAGCGTTGAAATCAACGAAATCTAGGACGGCATGAAGACTTTGTTGACTCCCTCAATTGGTTATGAGAGCGGTATGCGTTAAAGAATAATTACTTCGTCCGAAAAGAACCTTTCTCTACCTCGAGGTACTTAAGTGTGCCATCAAAATCAACATTTTTTTCTAGCAAAAAATGATACTTCATCAATTTTTATGACCAAAATTACATCCTAAAACGACCTGAGAATATTTATGCCAATTTTAATAATTGAAAAAAATCGAATTGTTCAAACACAAGCTTTATTTTAAAAAAATATATCAGAAAATTACATTTAAATTTAGATTACTTATAAAATTCGAATTCGTTTTGGTCCTTCTTGATTACGGTCTTATATGCATTGTCAAAGTCCTTAGACAAAACCACGTAACGATTCTCACGCACCGCCAGCATTCCAGCCTGAATTTCAACTTTTGAGGTTAATATTTCTTAATAAAATTTAATTAAAAAAAATTAAAAATATATTGAAAATTTTTGTTAAGATACAGGGTGGCGCAATTTTTTCCCCGATTGTATTTTTGGCATGAATTTCAGCGCCAAATCGAAGGTGAAAACGAAAAGGGTTCGAACTGAACTCAAAGACAAAGAAGTTTTAGCGAAATTTCGCGATGACTAAAAATCAGCCAGGTCGTTCGCTCGATATGAAGGAATGCAATCCTGACGTTCGATTTGAAATTTTTATTTTTGTGGTTTTTCTGCGGAATTTCTGATATGCCTTTTTCAAGAGGCGAAATTTCACCTCTACAAACCTGTATCCAAAAGTTTGCTGAACCAGTCTTTGATTGTCTTCGGTTCAGGAACATGCACATTGCGGCCAATTTTTTTTCTATACTCACTTTGAACAGTTTTAGGCGAACCAGACATTCCCTACCGAACGACACACCAAGTTTTTTGTTCAGTGTTCTACTCCATTTATACAAAATCACAACTAATATTGATACGTTCACAGCACATAGCAGTTAAAACATATCTACATATATTTGGTGTCTAACAGTTGCCTAGAGTATTGGGAACAAAATAAGAAATAATTTTGAGAATTGGTTTCGAAATAAAAAAGTTATGCCAAAAATACAATCGGGGAAAAATTTGCGCCACCCTGTATTATAAAAATCAACCTCTTGACAAATCGAATTAACTTCGGCTCCTGAAATTTTGTCTGGACGAGCCACAAATTCTTCGATGTCCACCTCCTCGCTTAGATTCATTTTGGCGGTGATTGTGCCGAAAACGAGACGCTTTTGGCGGCGATCCGGTGTCGGAAACTCTATTTTTCGATCTAATCGACCGGGACGCAAAAGAGCCGGATCTAACGTGTCGTGCCGATTTGTGGCCATTATTACCTAAATTATATTTTTAATTTGCAGAAGCAAAAATGTCTCTTCCTAACAGCTTAACTAGAAATTTTCAATGGGAAGATATACATATTCCTCACCAATTTTCCCACCAAAAACCAAAGCAAAACCTCGGGCGCCAAAAACCATTTTTCAAATATCGAAAAAATCTTCATACACCCTTATTGTAAAAATTATCGTACTTTAACGTTCGTGGTTTGATCAAATCCATCCATTTGATTTAGCAGTTCCAGCAGGATACGCTGCACCTCACGATCCGCACCGGTTTGTGCATCGAAACGTTTTGTGGCGATCGCATCAATTTCGTCAATGAAAATAATCGATGGACTGTTTTCCTTTGCCATGCGAAATACGTCTCGAACCATCCGCGGACCTTAAAATTATTATTCTTTTTACTAATAACAAAAAATGTCATCCAACTCATTTCGTAAGTTATAAAGCAAAAATCTAATAAAAGCACTTCGTAAAAATAAAAATTCGTAGCATATTACTGCATTTTCGGTAATAATAGTTTTTTAATCATATAACAATATTCGGAGCTTAAAATAGCATCACTTAAAAAGTGTCAAATATATCGGCAAAAATGTACCTTCGCCCAAATACTTTTGTACAAATTCGCTGCCCACAACGCGAATGAAAGAAGCCTGTGTATGAGCCGCTACCGCTTTGGCCAACATAGTTTTACCACAACCTGGTGGTCCATACAATAGAACACCGCGTGGGGGATCAATGCCAATCTGTAAACAATTGTAAGCTTATTTTTAAAAGGAGAAATCTTGAGTAAAGAAAAAAGCAAATGAATAGTTAAAAATTATGTAATATTATCAAAAAATTTTTTTTTTTCATTTTTCACTAACGCGTAAAAATTTTGATTTCAAACAAATAGACAACACATATTATTTGTTAATTAAAATCTACCAAAAATAAATTATACTAAATATGTACAACAAAATAAGACTTTTTTAATAAATGCTACATATTAATATAAAAGCTGGAAATAAATTTTCTAAAAAATTGCTGACCTGTTGGTAGAGTTCACCCTGCGTAAGGGGAAGTTCGACCGCCTCGCGAACCTCTTGTTTTTGAATGTCGAGGCCGCCAATGTCCGCGTAGGACACATCGGGTTTCTCTTCGGCTGAAAGCATTTGAATGCTGGAATCGGCCTCCGGCGGCAGGACATCCACGGCCGCATTACTGTACTTGTGGAGGGCAATGCTGCAGCCAGGCTTCAGCAACTCCCTATCCAAAATGGACAGCACGCGCACAAAGTAGTTCGATCCTAAATTTACACCATTTTAAAGCAATTTTCATATTAAAAAAATTAAATAATAAAAATTGAATAATAACAAACCGGTGGTAGAGCCGACAATGGCATGGTCTTGGTCGATTGCCTCAAGAAATTGTCCAATTACCAAAGGAACTGACTGGATTCGTTTCACCTAAAATTAAAAATATTAATCATAATTTTTGAAATCAAAAAAGTAAAAAATAAAAAGAATATTTTATAATGTTTTAACCAAAAAAATCAAGAATTCCTATTTTTAAAAAATTTTGTCCATAAAAATTAAACGTCTTCGACACTATTTTATTGTCATTGTCAGAATTTCGGCATTACGTTTGTTTTGTATGAAAAAATAATAATTTTTGACGTTTTGCTAAGATTAAATAATTCTTCGAATTACTAATAAAAGTTCCAGATTTTCTGGCGTAAAAATTAACCTCTTCTTGAGCATGAATTAATTCCCTCTCCAAGCTCCTCAATTCCACCTTCAAATAATCAACCATCACATCGGCATGCTCAATTTGTCTCTCACACTTTTTATACTGCATAAACTCGTCTTGGGATGCAGTGTAGTGTACCTCGGCCTCAGCAACAGCAGTCATGCTTAGCTCTAAATACGTCATTTAATTATTGCTAAATTAAATCATAACCCCTCCCCCAATTAGGAAGTACGACTTATAAAATATGACAATTTATGTACGTAGTAAAAATACTTCAAGTTAATAATAAATAATTTAATAATAACTTATAAAATATGATAACTTATGTGTATATTAAATAGACTTCGAGTTACTAATAATAAATAATTCAATGGAAATAATAATCTGCAAAATTTAAAAACACTTGTCCCTACGACCTCCTTATGGATCAAAAATAACCAAAAGGTTCAGTTTTCAGACCAAATAAAGTACTTCTTAATCATTTTTGATTCTTATTCTCAATTTGCAAAATTTCATATTTTGTCTCAACGAAAAAAGTTAAAATTAAAAATTTCTCTCAATTTTAAAATGCATTTTATTAGAAAAAGATATTACGTTGTTAGAAAAGTTGTTAAGCATTTTTTGCCGCGTTTTTTCACTTCGCTTCGACTGTATTGCATTTTTAATAAAGAATTCAAAATTTTAGACATGTCTCTCTTGTTCAAAAAACGCAAAACAAAACGCCGCGAAAAAACTACAAATAACGCGCGCAACAACTCTTCGAACAATCTAACACGTTTAAAATAAAAATATGTACAATTAAAATAAAAAATATGCACATATGTATAATTAAAATAAAAAATATGTATAATTAAAATAAAAAAATATGCACATATGTATAATTAAAATGAAAAATATGTATGAGGTTGGAAGTACTTACATTTCATTGACACTCTAGAATTTCCAAAAGCACATGGAGAAAATGTCATCAAATAAATGTGTCAATTGTTTTCAAAAGTTATGGCATTATATGAAAAGAACGAAATTTCAAATTCAAATCTGAATATCTTTATTTTTGGCAACCAAAAATAACAACGAATTTTTTTTGAACCCAAAATATGCTTTATTTTTAGGAACTAATTTATATATAATTTTGCACCCTCTCTCTTTTACGATTCCTTCACAATTCATTTTCTAGAGTGTTAATTTGTAAAACATATTATAGAAGTTCCATAATGTCATCGGACGATAGCGATTGTAACGCAAACATCCCTACCATGGTTAAGGTAGACGTGAATCGGCTTAATGCGGAGAGAAAATGCATTATGGACTTACTCGACGATTGTTTGAATACACTAAGTTGTACACAAAACAAGGTAGAATTTCCATATTTACACTTTTTCTTAACATTTACATTTTTTACCCTACGTTTCGTCAGATCTTTGCTATGGCTGAACATCTTCGATTGAACGATGCTGGCTTCTACGATTTTAATCGACTCGACGAGCATATCGAATTGTGTCAGTATTTTGCGGACAATATTGAACATTCGAATCTTAAGGTTTGTTCGATTTAGAATATTCATTGGGTTTAAATTTGATTTTTAGAATGATTAGTTTTTTAATACTCATATGATATCGGACCCTCCAAATTTTTTTTAATTATTGATGTTTTTTGGTACGAGGAATTCGAATTTAATAATGATTTTTGGTGATTTTTTTAATAAAACGATGAATAATTTAGTGAAAAAATTGTTTTTTGGGGTCCGAGTTTTTTGTTAACTCTTAGTTTAGGTTTTTTCTTGAATTTTTCTAGACATTTTTTTGTTGGTTGAGGCCTTTTTTACGGAATATTTAGCGGAGTTAAGTGGGAAATTTTTTGAAAAGCCTAAACTAGAAGAATTCTCGAATGTTATGTAATTTATATCGTTTTAGACAATTTGCGCGAAATGGAGTTGTTTGCTTCCAGACATTACTAAACTTAATGAACGATTTCGAAAGTATTACGCTCCAATACCGAAAAGGGCGGCAGCTTTTTGCATTTTAGAGGGACAGGTTCTATCTTGAAATAATATTTTTTGAACAAGATTGATTGTCAATTTATTTATTCTAGTATTACAAAGCCATCAGTCTTCTCTCTGACGCCATTTCGTTGGATTCGCGTGAAATGAGCGTCTGGTTTCCGCTTTTGTGGTGGTTGATATTTCTTCAGGATTGGAGCATTTTGGGCGTTATGTTGAGGAAGGAGAAGGACGCCATGAAGGCCCTCACTCGAACCGACGGTTATGGCACTTTTATTGAGTGTTGTTGGCTGGTTTATCGACTTCACACTACCGCACAATTGGTGTGATTTTTTGAACAATTCATTATTTGAAGATGATTTACATTATGTTTTTTAACGAATTTAGTCGATTGCGGATGAAATCGTTTCAAAACACCGCGATATTTTAATGGCCGACAAAAAGACCTTTTTGTACTCCAGCTGTAAGGTACTTTTGAAGAACGCCCTCGTATACGCCTCGAGACTACCAAGGGCGGATTTACAAAAGGTTCTTTTTTTAATTTTGAAAATTGTTGTTTTACATGGTAGTATATATACTAGTCATTTGCATTTTTCAAGACTGAACTTGAATCGGCAAAATTAACTTGAAAAAAGTTGTCAATTAAACGGCATTTGAACCGAAACTGTAATACGCTAACAGTAGTTTGTTTTGGTTTCTAATTAGTTTATGTGTACGTCGCATGACTCTTAGATTGGCGATCCATTGTACAATCGCACGACCGCGTTAGAAATCTGCGAAGTAATTTTGCACAATCGACTGCCGAAAATGGTGAAACAGGACGAGAGCATTTCGAACACGCTGCGCTCAAAGTTGATGAAGGACAACGAATTCGCTAACGCTGATGAATTTTGTAGGGATTTTTGTTTTATTTAATTTATAGCGATTAAATTTTTTACTGTTATTGTTTTTAATTTTGGCCTTTAGTTTTCCTAAGAATTTAGTGCGGATATTTTCGACAGTTGCTGACTATTTCGAAATTTCTCAAATTTGTGCAGATGAGTTGTTTGAAGTGGGTCTTGTAAGGGAGGCCGATGCGTACTGTGCGTCTGCGTGGAAACACGGCGTCATGTTTGGGATTTCGTATAGGTTCTATTTTACTCAATAATGACTATGTGTTAAAAGAAAAAAAACATTACTATATTTATGAAACTATTTTGAAGAAATCTATTAACTCGGAAATTTAGGGCACTTGTTCCACTGAGCTATATATTTTACATACGATCGATTACGACGATGGAAAGAAATTTATTATCAAAGTACGGTAGATGTTTAAACGCGCTGATTACGGTTAGTTTTTAAAATATATGTTGGTTTTACATTTTAAATATTTCACATTACCGTTCAATAATTTTTATAATTTCGAATGAGAGAAAACAAAAGGAACTTTAGTATAATTTGACGAATTTTGTTAGTTTTTAATTTATGCAATTTTTAAATAATTATATTTTATAGATCTCATTTATAATTTTTATTCTTTCTTGATTTTTTTGATTATTTTGTCTTTGTGCGTGGGAAGTTGATATTATGTATTTTCATTTTGTTTAATTTCAGCCTAAGCTAGCAGTGCTGCAAAATGTTATGGAAACTCCTAAAAATATGCGGGCGTTGAGGTTAATTTTATTGCGTTATGGACATAGGTCGGTTACATATTTTGTTTGATTTTTTTAGGGCACGAATTGCACGTACTCAGCACAATCACGAGCAGTCAGATCCATCGCTTGCCGTCGTTGACGATGTGATTGATCAACTAGGGTATTTTCTTTTGTATAATTTTGAATGTATTCTTTTCTGGCAAAAATCAACAAAAGTATTCGAATATTATTTGGGATTATCTTCATTGTAGAAATATCCGAATCACGGAAGTACCACGAGAAGTTATTCCGCTAACGGCACATCGGGAGCGATGCGATTGCGTAATATGTCGGTTGTGCGGCATGCATGAAGAAGACACGCCTAATTGGCATTTTTCGATACAAATCGCTTGGATTGCGTTTATGTTTTCGGGCTTCGGCGCCCACCAATTCGAAATATTTCACAAGAAATGCAAAAATTTGCGGATTTACGTTTTGAACATGCGACAAGCGTTCTGGCGCGAGGCGATAACTCCAATGATTCGTACTAGCTATAACGTATGTTCCGGTTCTTTTTTTTCTGATTGTTGTTTTGTTTCACTTTTTAAGGCGATGGAATTCAGGCAATGGTTTAGTTTTAAACGTTATAGGAGTTTTTGACACCACAACTTTTGGAGTTATGGATTCGTGCATATATTTGTAGAGTGCTGGAAAAAGCGGAGACCGATTCAACTTCTCTCAACGAAGGAATTCAGGCAAGAATTTGGTAAAGGGTAAACTGAAAATTTCTTATGATTTCGACGTTTTTTAGCTATGTAAATATTCCCTGCTGAGGTTCCGTTCGTCCGATCTTCTCCTAAAACTTCTTCAGCATGAGTCCTCTTTCAATGTCAATTTGACGAACACGACAAACGCGACTGCTCACCTTTCAACGCTAACGGAAACGTTGCCTTCGATTTCTTCACAAAATCGGTCTAAAACTACGGAAAATAATGTAACGGAAATGCGGCATGAAATCAAAGAAACCTATCTCTGCCAAAAGGACTTCGGCCATTTATTTTTTCGGTATTGTTTTGATTGCAAGCGTGCGTGGAACTAACGTTCTTGAATTATGGTTTAAACTTGTTTAGAATACTATTTTTAGTGAATGGAGACAGCGTAATTGCTTGTTTTTGGCCCAGAATATAGAAGCAACCTGGCACAAAGCTCTCTTCTTTCTGGAAGTAGCGACGCCGGCAGTGCGCCAATGTGCGCGCTTCTGTCAGCACGGCAAACAATCCTCTTTGTTGGGGAAGATCGATAGTTGTGCGGAGTCAGCTGCTTCTAACTTACACTTCGATTCATCCGCACAACTTAAAAGCTTTGTACAAAGTCTTCCCGAAGGTAAGCCATTTTGAAGATGTTTAATTTTCTGTTGCATTTTTGCATAATGTATTGGCTTTTATTGCTTGATTTTTTTTCAGAAATAACGCTAATCAACTTTGTACTTGACAAATCCGGTACACTTTGGTTGATTCGATGCCATACTCTCCATGAACCTATTATTTTGCCAGTGATAAATCATTTGCAGGTTATTATATGTTTAGTCACACGTTCGAAAGCAGATTAGAAAAGCTTATCGATAACTTGTTATAATTTATAAATACATATTAGGACAACGAAATATTGTCACGAATGCGCTGTCTTCTTCTTCAAAACGATGAATCCGTCAGCTCGAAAACGGACCCGAAAAAGTTTTGGTCAACTCGCAGGAAGTTAGATTTGGATCTCAAGGTTTTTTGTTTTTGTTGTGATTGTTATATGCATTTATAAATCAATCTGAAACTTTAAGAATTTGGTTGCGGATTGGCAAGAATCCTGGTTCGGTGACTTGGCGGCTTTTCTGATACCTCTCAGTCATGGATTTCCCTCTAATCAGACTTCCTTAATGGGAAACTTGAAGAAAATTGAGCAAAAATTCACGAAATTGTTTGGATACTCAAAAGCGATTACCACTGTGAGTCGCTTTTGCTTTTGTTAGGTGGGCGTAGAAATGAGGTTCTATATACAGTTTTAGACGTTAGTAAGGTTATCTGATCATGTACCAGAGAAACAATGGAAAAGACTTGCAGAAGGAGCAATCAAACTACAGGATCCGATTACGCGAGAATGTGAACAAAGCTCCAACTTTTCGGCCAATATCGCCAAATATTATCGAATAATTTACGAGGCCATTGGTTCCAACAGAAGTGTGAGAAAGTCCCGTAAAAAATATACGCTACTCGTAGTTCCGCCGGTTATTTTTATTTAATATTGTAGTTATTCGTGCTATGTAAAAATGCTTTGGTGAGATAGTGTATCTTTCATTATCACACATTTCATATCTGAGTTTATTACAGCAATTGAATTTTCTGCCATGGGAATGTATGCCGATTTTTGAATATGCTCCACTAGTATCGAGGATTCCATCTGTCCATTTCTTCGACTATCTGATGAACAGAACCAAAACGGTAGAGAACAAATTTAAAAATTAGGGAACTTATTCTTTTAATACTCGTTGCTAATTTAGATCCCCAGGGAAGTGGACGGTCGTAATTCCTACTACGTCCTCAACCCCAGCGGTGATTTAGCAAATACTCAACAGCGAATTTCCGTGTTCGTCGAGAGGTATAAATGGAATGGAGTTGTCGGAAAAGCGCCATCGAAGGAGGAAATCCAGAGTGCGCTGGCCGCGCATGATTTATTCTTGTAAGTATATTTTTGCTGACATTTACATAAATTTTAAAATGTGAAGAATTGTTTTTATGTGATGAAATAAATTTAGATATATGGGGCACGGTAGCGGAGGGCGTTACTTCGGTCGATCATCAATTCGCCACAGTGACTGTCGAGCGGTTTCAGTGTTGATGGGATGTTCCAGGTAACTTAGCCTTTCTGAAATTGCTTGAAAGTTGTGTTACTTTTTCAAAAATTGAATCTTCAGTAAATAAAATGTATTGCAATTTTCAGTGCCTGCATTCAGGATCTCGGTCCGACTTTTGATGGGAAAGGCTATCTCTATGACTATTTGATTGCGAAGTGCCCGTGTATTGTTGGCTGTTTGTGGATGGTGACGGACGGGGAAATCGATCGCTTCTTTATGGCGCTGATGAACTACTGCTTCAACGGGCTAGACGTCGCCAATTCGAGTGTAGAAGTCTCGTCTTCATCCGCGAAGGCGGAGGACTCTCTAGAGAAGTCGGCTGGCGTACCGATACTGGGCACACCACTGTTGAGTACACCAAGTGTTCGACAAACGACCAGGCGACAACAAATTGCGAAAGTCGACGAAACGCCAATCGTCAAGAGGCAACCGCAAGCCAGGGCGAAGGCGGGGAACAAGGAAAACGAAATGTCGCCACCTAATGGGTATTTTTTTTGTTTTTTTTAATAACTTTCAAAGATTAAAAATTCTTTGAATTTCCATAACTTTTAATTAAATTTCGGCAAAGAAATGATGAATATTTAACTTTATTTTGTTTTTAACAATTCAAAAATGGAATTTTAGCTTTGTATATCTTTTAGGCTGACAAATTATAAAATTCTGGTAGAAGGCGTTGTCCAAGCGCGAAAGGCCTGTAAACTGCCGTATCTGACGGGCGCGTCGGTGGTTTCGTACGGTTTACCTATCATTTCAAAGTCGTCTAGTCTCACCAAGTCAACGTCACCCGAGATTCTTACCATTGATTGAATTATGTACATGACGGGTATTTTTTATAATTTTTTCCGTTATCAATACTTGTTGCGTGATATTTCTTTAAACTACTTGTATTATTTGGAGTAAAGAAAATTTAACCAAATTTTGTCATGTCAATAAAAATTGCCAATTACTGGCACACCGCCAAGCGTTGTTGAGCGCTATCCAAAATCACGAAAAGAACGCCTGAAATTTTGCTATGAAAAAATATAAAAGATTTGACTGAAAACATTACATCGTCATCATCATCGTAGGAAATGGTGGACGGTTGTGCGTTATTTGTATCCAATTTCTTCCTATATGATGGCGCTAGAAGGAGGTTTGGCACCGGTTCCAACTTCGTGGCGTTGCGCTGACTAGAGCCCCGCATCGATGGGGAGACCACCCTTTGGCCGGGCAGCAACACTGTCCAATTTTTGTTTATCCTGTTTGGTTGATTTTTCGCGAGATTCGTAATTTTTCGAGAGTCCTCGTCCGACGACGAGGAGGAAGAGTGTGGACCACCCCGCGTTGCGTATCTTTGAAAGGTGCGTTTGCGAGGTGAATCCTCTGCGGATAAAGGCGGTATGTGCAGAATGTTATATGTATCTGGAGCATATTTCTGACGATCTAAAGATGACTTTTTTAAATTTGTTTCAATGATTTTGTTATGGCTTAACCAATGTTGTCGGCTCCCTCCGCGACGATGGCACGATTTTGTGGACGAATATTGCGCAGTTTAATGGGATTGGGCACTGGTGTGCGCTGAGTCAAGGAGCCGCCATGAAAGATGCTTTTGTGTGTTTCGTCCTCATCGAAATCGCTGCCAGCGGAGAACAGTCGTCTGCCAATGGCGTTGGTGGCCCGCGAGTAGTCCGAGCTTTGGCAGTGCGCTTTGGACGAAAGCATTTCCCGTCTGTCCACACTCACAATCTTACGATGATGTTGGTGATGGAGATCTAAAATATTCGATAAAATTTAGAAAGAGTAAAGAAATTTCATTCCAAAAAATAACCATATTCCGGACTTTCGAGCTGATTCATGGTCGTTTGTACGGTGAGTTTTGCGGGTATAACGCGTTGTGAATTCGATCTAGTTTGTTGGCCATCTCTCGTGTCACTCGCACCTGAATGAAGTGAGGGTGAAGAGGAGGATTTCCACCGGCTGTATCGTGGTGAATCCAATTCCACAGCAATTGGCAGCTCTAGTTCATCATTGCTTACAAGGCATTCAATGAGGCTAGAACGAATTTCGTCCAATGGATCCTCAATGGGATTAATCTAAAGTATCTACTTTATGATTAGAAGCTTTAAAAATTCTATATGTACCGTGTTATTCTTGCCATCACCGGCTTCATCTTTGCACTGTCCGAATGAGCCGTGAATAACGGAATAGGCGTCGTCAGAATCGGACGCCGACCACCTCGCCAAGTTTGAATCTTCATTGCGCCTCGAAACTTCGGTGTGCTCATTTTTAATTAAAGCCGGTACTGAAAATGTTCCTTAATAAAGATATATCAAGATGAATTTTTATTAAAAAAATTATTAAACAGCTTGAGAACTGGTGGTGTCACTAGATTATATTACATCCTGATATCTTTTACATTTGATTTTTTTCCTTCAAAGTTGAGGAATTTTCGTGACCTATATTTCAAAATTAACAAAACGGTAGATGAGGCAATAATATACGTAGGCACTTTATTTTTTGTATTTTATTGGTTTTTTGTTGTACATTATTGATAGAAGAAAAACGGTTTATTGAACTTCTTGAGAAATGCGCAGGTACTAAATATGAGCTATGAGACCCTCTACCAAATCAAAATGAGACACGTTTAAAACAACCAAATATCATACTTTGCGCCTCCGCAGCGATTTTTCCCGACTTCTCCTCACTCTTCTCACTGCTTTTTTCCAACTCATAGCTTCCGATCGCCGGTTCGATTGAACTTCCGCCGTGTATCACAATGTCAGCCTCCTCCAATAAGTCGTCGTTGATGAGAACGGATGTGGCGGGCTCACGCGTAATCGGCGCATGGGTTGCGTCACGCATATAATCATTTCCCGAAATGTCGTTGACGGTCATCTTTTTGCAACACAACAACCACGTCGGGCAGTACCGATAGCAAAGGATTATCCTGAAATTTTGCTTTCAAACTTCCATGTTGTACATAATTTTTCTTTTTTTCATCGAGATAAAAACTACGGACAACCTGGATCGCATTCCCTCAAAAAGAGCTTTCGGGGATTACGTTGTGCTTTACAATAAACTGTTACCATCTTCGACGGAAGATCGTAAACGAATAGAAGAGCGCAAGCGTGAAAAGAAAGCTGAAAATCCCGAAAGCAATCAGAAGCCAAAAGTCGAGCGCCTTGGACGAAAATATCGGTATTGGTGATGTACCGAAGGTCTTCTGACATTGGTAGATACGGTTTTGTTGATCGACGACGTTAGGCGACAACGATATAAGACATTCCGTGAACGGTGGACAAACGTCTTCCTCAAGGTCAGGTGCACAAAAAATTGGAGCTGGCGCCTTGCACATTTCCGCTGTGATGGAGACCTTCGAGCTCGTAGACCAACCGCTTGGGCATTTCTTGCAAGCGCTCGCATTGTACTCATTCTAAATAAAATAAATCATAGTCAATCAAAATCAGATCAATTCAGAAGGTCAAAAAATTCATCAAATTTCATATAGAATTTAGTATACCCAAAATAATACCAAAGAAAAAATAACCTGATAAAAAGAGTATCCACAACTTTCGCACACTTCCATAAATGAAAAGTCGTGGGCGTTCACCTTTCCGTCCACGATGTGCGCTTTGCGTCGGAAGCCCGGCGGACAGAACACCCGATCGCATTCCCGCAAAGAGGACGCTCCCATTTTTGAGGTGTTAAAGCCCAGCGGACAGCGCGCGCAAGCGCCGTTGTCGTAATCGTTGCGATGCGCGTTGTCAGACGCAAATACCGGCAAAATATTACGTGATTTTCCCAACAGCGGACTCCAAATAAATGATCGATAAGTGCCTAAATGCGTTTCAGACCTTAAAATGTCGCACAAAATAATTCTTAAATACCTAATCCACATTTCACGCATTCCTCGTTGATTGACAGTTCTTCGCCCGGCTCGCACGTTTTTGAACAATCTGTGAAGTTCTGCGCGCCCTAAATTTGTAAATAAATATGAAAGAATACGCACATAAGTTGCAATACAATTCCAATAATTAAATCCGAATACACTAAGGTGTGAAAAATTACCACTGTCCACGTCGTCACGCCAATGGGACATGGTATGCACCTAAGACGTCCTGCATATGGCATATATTGTCCTTTTGGACATGGAATGCAGTCATTCATTTCAATATCATAAACAGTTCCCGACGAACAATTTACTAAATTTTTAAGTTTTTAATTAAGAAACGATTTTCTAACTTTCTGGCACCCAATAATTCAAACTTAATAGAAAAGTGCAAACTAAAACAGATGAAAAAAACTTGCAAAAACAATCACTCCTCCCAACACAGCCTATTGATTCGCCGGTCGTCTCGCCCGCGGGGCAATTCAAACATTTGCCTACGCCCATCGTAGCCTTAAAAGTGTCGGGGGGACAGCGAACGCAGTAACCCGTCCGGGCGGCCAGCAAAAAATTTTCATCCACGCCAATGCCAACAATGTTGTCGTCGGTGTCGTCGCCAGCTGCCGCCCACACAACAATTTCGCTGATATCGAGCACTCTGGCAAGTGGTATGTTCTCGATGGTGGTGGAATCCGTCTGCCATGTTTCGCCCGGACCGCAAGTGCTGCATTGAAGAACGAGCTGCTGACTTTCTACCATATTACCCGTATCACTTCCTCCCAAAGAGGAATTACTGGCGGGAATATGCTTTTTAATAGTAAAAATAGTACGACTTCCGGCAAACATCGGCGAAGATTTATCCGTCGATAAATCTTCGCTTTCATTTTTTCGCGGTGCAACCGCCTTTATGTGCAAGAGAGGAAATTCGGGGTTTGTGCAGCTAAGCTTTGCGCCACCGTTGAAGAAAATCCGCTGACCAAATGCGGAAAGCATCGTGTCGCGAATCGCGGGCTCCACCGGATGTTTTGTGTTGCTAAAAATTAACTTTAAAACGTACAAAAATTATGCATAGTTAAATCTGCAGACGAAAACATAAATTTCCATAGTGGCAAACCGTCCGGGGAACGGGGTCGTAATATGAAAACATCCAAAATGTTCATTTTCATATTAATAATTTTGATTCGAGGGTGAGGGACTCAAACGACAAAAATTTCTTCATTTTCACAAAAATTAGATTCGTAGTTAATTCTCGAAATTTCCAATACTTATTGAAAAACTCACTTGACGTTTAATTTATATTTGATGAGCACGCCGCCGGCGGGTGAATTCCGCTTTACGCGATCGATCGCAGCATTTTCATCCTTTTGATGCAGTAGAAATTCGCCGAAATTATTTGATGAAAAATTTGTGAGATTCTGGCACACACTTTGAAGACTCAATTGTCCTTCACAATTCGTCATCTGGCAAAAGCCACCAAAGTCCTTTGAAGCGTACATGACGCGCTCAGATACGGCCGCTAAATAATTACCCACTTGACCACAATTGCTGCCGATGAAAATTATGCTGCCCTCGAGTTGTTGGAGAACATTCGTCGTCGACACACAAGTCGGTAAGTTAAATGCAGCACCAGGCGGTAGAAAACGATCCCAGTAGCCCTGCAATTACTACTTTGCAAACTCTCATATAAATCAAAACTTTTGTAATTGAAAGTAGTGAACTTATAATGTTACTTACCATTACATCACACACATAAAAACTTGGCTTTGGATTGCTGAATATCAACGAAGAAGATTTGCAAGTGAGCTCGGCAATCTCTTTCGTCAGCGGCACGGCCGATAAATGATGAGATTTTGTTATTCTACCGTAAAATTTGCTGTCACAAGTCAAGAGCTTTGAGGTAAACGGAAGACTTCGTCGAGTCAGAGAATTGAGCTCTTTGCTGTATGTCGGCTCGGTACAATTTTGGGCTGACACAACAATTTCAAAATCGCAAACAGCCGTCTGTCCGCGCAAATCCATAGCCACGTACAGTACCCGGTATTTGCCGGGGCTGAACAACTGACCGGAACGATAATTAGCCGAAACTTTGGCGATAACACCGTTTGAATGCGAAAACATGTTTTCTACGCGATCGTCCCAACTCACACTTCGAAAACGTCTGCGGCTATCATCGCCGATGGATAAGTGTCTACTCTTCGGACACGCAATGATTGTAGGACCCGTTTTTTCTGTAATGAATAAATGTTGAAAGAACACATGTTAAAATTCCAAACATTTCTTAATTTTTTGTTCCTGCAAAAATGTCAAAATCGTTAAAAAAATCCGCACATTCAATAAAAATTCAAAAACGAATTTATGTAAACGCACACCTGGATTGTCACAAATGCCCGGATATATGACCATAGCGTATAAACCGTTGGCGTCAACTGTCGTAAAGTCCGTATAATCATCCGTATACCAGCTAATTATACGTCCATGAGCAAATTTATGTGCTTCTTTGCGACAATTATTCGCTACTTCAGCTACCTCAGATTCACTCAATACGCCTCTGTAAATCTAAATTCAATAAAATAAATCATTTTTGCAAAAAGAAAATGATTAAAAAAATATAATACCTCAAAGTAACTCAATTCCCCAACAAATTTTTTCGACAATTCTTCACCGGTATAATCACCCAAAAATAGTGAAACTTTTGTTGATGACTGGACAAGTTCTTGAGGAATGTGTGTCGTGATGTCTCGAGAGCCGGAAACCACTCTCCCATTCAAATAAACCCGATGGTTCACACGCAAATTTGAGTCGTAAACTGTGCTATCATACAATACACATATCTAAAGTACTTATAACTATATCGTAAACAAATACATAAAATAAAACTAAAAAAACCTACATAATGCCATAAATTGTGTGAAATGCGGTAGGGCACAAAGATGGTGTGATCGCCGTTGCAATTGAATATCACGCCAAAACTCGTAAAGCGAATAAGT
Source organism: Deladenus siricidicola (assembly GCA_009724625.1). Classification (NCBI taxonomy): domain Eukaryota; kingdom Metazoa; phylum Nematoda; class Chromadorea; order Rhabditida; family Sphaerulariidae; genus Deladenus; species Deladenus siricidicola. Next base: position 70,985 of record SAUE01000077.1, on the reverse strand, counting down.
TCCACCGTAATACTAAAAACTCTAAACCGTACTCAAATTCAAAAATATAAAACTTGAGAAATGTACCTCTCATTTTCACCTAAAATTCCAAAAGTAGCAAATGTAGGAAAAGATTCGAGAGAACCCGAAGGTTTTGTTAAATTGCCAAAAAATTTGCCATCAATTTTTACAAAACCGCAAATAGTTAATCCCCCTTCCAGAATGTCTTCCGTGAACGGTATTGGCGTTGAGAATATATGTTGCTCATCGGCGTTAATTATTGAAGAGTGACCGGTAAAGTAGATGTTGTAATTGTCGACGTAAGACTCTGAATGCATAAAATCAGATAAAGTAAATTTTGTAAAAAAAGAAAATACTTTTTTCACAACGAAGACC
>SAUE01000077.1:56388-70600 GCA_009724625.1 Deladenus siricidicola | reverse complement strand
GAATGCATAAAATCAGATAAAGTAAATTTTGTAAAAAAAGAAAATACTTTTTTCACAACGAAGACCGGTAAATTGTGGAGGACAGCTACAGTACGCAGTGTTGGTGTTCGAAAGAGTTCGACAGTGTCCATCACCGCACAATTCAAGATCCATTTTGCAAGGGTCCTTAAAGTAAAAGGCGACAGATCTTTTCCAGTATTTCTATAATGACTTACAAATTTTGACGCACAATCGCTAGCTGGATCGTAGTCATCAACACACTCACATCGATAGGAATTATTGAAAATATTGGGCTGGCACGCCGCGCCGTTATGACAAGGATTAGGAGTGCATAAATCGAAAAAATACTCGCAATTCGCGCCCGTAAATTCTAAATGCTCAAATTATCGATCTCCTTGATGGTATAAACCTAATCGATAATAAAGCAACAGCATAATAATTAATAATTTACCAGGAAGGCATATGCACTTGAATTCCACATCTGTGCCATTTATAAAGCTTTGAACGCACGTGCCACCATTTTGACAAACATCCGCCAGATTACAATAGTCAACCAACTTCTCGCATTGCGCTCCGTAACTTTGTGAACGACAAACGCATTTTCTGCCAATACCGCTGTCGTTTTGAGTGGGAATGCAAATTCCTTTGTGGCAAAATGTCTCGTCTTCCCTGCTACATAAATTTTCAGGCGATGTACACGACGTTGTAGCTAAAAAATTTCATTACACAAATACAGTGTCATAATTAAAAAATTTCTTTAAATGTAAAAAAAATTACAATCAGCGCATTTGAAATTTTTATTTTCTTGAAGAAATATAAAAATATCCTACCATTCCAACCAGTATCGCAATTACCCGTATACGTCGAATCATATGAGTTCTCGTTGCTCACACATTTTCCGCCACTTCCACAAATAGCCGGATCGCCAAATGGTAACTTTTCACAAGCATCTATTCCAAACTAAACATATGCAAATCCTTTAAAAAAAATAACAAACAAGTTCTAAAAAATTCAATGCAATAGCAGTATAACCTCGCATTGATTTCCAGTGAATCCCGGCAAGCAATCGCAGTGCACACCATCACTTGACGTTTTGAAGCATTTTCCACCATTATTGCACATAATTTGGCTTTCGCAATTTCGTTCCATAAATGTTTCGCAGTGGTTTCCGGTAAAGTCTGGCGGGCATTCGCAATGAAACGTCGAATTCAGCGAAATTGGTGCAAAAAGTCCAACTTGCTGTGAAAATCCCGTCGAACGACAAATACCACCGTTTGTACACCGTGCTGACTGATTTCCGTTAACACTGCACGGATTCAAAATGGCAGTGCAAAATTCACCGTAGACTCCTATAATAGGCATTGTTTAAATTAAACTAAACATCCAACAAAACATTTGACTATTGGATTAAAATTCTTAAATTTAATAACCAGGCTAAATCATCAATTTAAATTTCTTACCCGTAATGCATTCACAATAAAAATCGTTTTGTAGTCGTTTGCAAGTACCATAAATTCCACATGGATTCCTAGCACACGGATCAAATTGATCGCGCAATTCGCACAACGATCCAGTCCACCCACTGGCGCATACGCAGTGTGTGGTAAATCTATTTTTATCAACGGCATCCAATGTGTAGACACATTTGCCGTCGTTCTTGCATTTATTAAACTTGGAGCATCGATCACCTTCCAATAAATACTCGCAGAATTGGCCAGTTCTATCTACAAAGTTAGTTAGTCCAGTTAAATTTAAACAAATCACGTAAATTGACAAAAACACCCTAAAAATTACTTGCTGGACAAATGCATTGAAAATTTTCGCCGCCAAATTTCCAAGTGAGCCGCAAACACTGTCGGGAGAAAAAGCACTGTGAGTGTTCGCACGGACTCTTCGGTAAACATTTTCCAGCTTGTGGTGAAAATTGGAAATCCTCAAGACAATTGCACTTAGCCTGTACACATTCGCCATTCGGACATGCATTGATATCGTTGTTTGAGCACGTCAACGACGTCGAATTTGAGTTAATTAACAATTTTCCTTTCATTTTGAAAGCTACAGATATGGCGGATAATTTGCGTTGTAATCGGCAAAAGGCCGACGTTGAAATAGTTTGTGCAGTGCATTCAAATAAATCGCCATCAACTTCTTCACATCTCCGACCTTTCGTCCCTGCACAATAAAAAAATACAAAAACAAAAAATAGGATAAACAAAAAAACCTTTTGGACACATGCATTTGTTCCCAACAAAAGCACCAAAATATGTGCAAGTACCGCCATTCAAACAATAAGCCACCGAACACAAATTCAGCGCCACAGAACAATCGTAACCCGTAAAGCCTGGATCACAGCTACACACTCCCGAGCTTCCAACACAAATTCCGCGATTGGAACACCCGAATTCTAAGCAATGCATCCCTTAAAAAGAAACATTTTTATTAATCTATTTTGTAAAAACTAAATCAAGTAACAAAAAATAGAATACATTTTTTATTTACAAAAAAATTTATAACCCCCGACCCCTTGTATGACTACTTTTTTGCACCTACTTTTACAAAAAAGTGGTGAATTCGCGCCGCTTTCGATAGTCGTAGACATCCCCTCCGGGCATTTGGTGCAGTAAAATTTATCAAAATCACGTTGAAAATACCCTTTCGGGCATGGAACACATTTTTTACTAACTGTCGACTCCACATAGATAAAATTGCCAGGAGTGCAAGTAGCTAAAAAAGGAATATATGTAAATATAACAAATTGAAATTTTGTGAAATATTACGAATGCAATCGTTAGGAGATTTTGATGACCTTCTGTGAGTTCCCATGCTCGGCGGACAAGTAATGCAACTCGTCTGACCAAACACGGGCTGATACGTACCCAACGGACACTGCTCACAAGGCGCCAATCCTGTTGGAGAAAGCGAAAATTGGCCCGGCGGACATAAAGCTATATAATTCATTAAAACAATATATGTAATACAAAAACCAATGAAGTTGATCATATAAATTATATTTGCCAAAATTTACGAATGCATTTGCTTGGCGATGCGCTTCCTTCATCCACTGTCGACGTGAAATGGGCGCATGGTGTGCAATTTGACGAACCGGCTTCTGACGAAAATGTACCACGTTGGCACGGAGCGCACGACCCGTTCAAAACGAAATGGCCGGCGGGGCATTTCTCTAAATTAAAATTGCTCAAAACCACGATTCTTTTATTGACTATTATTACCACAACGGAGATTTCGATTGGCGCCCCAGCCAGGTAGACATCGTAAATGGTAGAGAATTGTTTGAGAGCGAATACTGGATTTGCACTCCAACTTAAAATGCGCACATCCAAAAGTGATAAAAATTCATAAACATCAATAATAAAAATTAACCGAAAAATTAGGAAGATCTTGGGCCAAATTTGAAGTAACGTGACGAATGCACACAAGCACTTGATCTCCGTCTGCGTGATCCGTAGTAAAATTAAAGCTCAGCTTGGAGCTAATTATTTCCTGTGATGAATTAAAGTGCCAGCCAACCACAGGACAACGCAAATCGAGAAATTGCGCAAGTTCCAACCGCATCTAAAATGTAGTTCATTTTTTTGTCAATAATTGTAATCATAAATATCCAAGTAAATGCGATATAAAATCTCCTAAGTGTAGCTAAAACAGACGGTAGCAGAAAGGCGCAAATTGCAAGTTGCTTGGCTGGGCGTATTCTCCAGTCCAAAGTCAATAGAAAGCGTAATAGTAGCAGACATTTGCTCTAAATTCATAATTTTTCAATAATTTTAACCCACAAATAATAATTACCCAAACAAAGTGGCATATGTTTCATGGGTACCGTATCGCTCATTTGCACGGTTCTAATTTTGTCATTCACCAAGCGCCAGCCGCCCTGACCCGGCGAACACAAAAGTGTTTTAACGTTCTCCGGCGATTCATGCTGAAAGCTGAGACACGGTCGCCGCCTGAAACAAACGATAACGTTGGCGGACGGATTGCACATAAATTCCTGCGTGTCGATAGCCCACATCGGACAGCCGCGCTCCACGGCCTTATACCAAAATTGACATTTCGATTTGATCGCCGCAGGCTTTCGTTTGCCCGCAAATACCGGATTATTTTCGTGTCGTGTGAGCGAGGCCGTTACGGTAATCAAAACTGGCTTACCAATCTCCACAAACGAACCATTAGACGGTTCAGTCAATAGATAATTGATAACTGTTGTGAATTCTAAAAAAGCACGTTATTAATAATTCAAAAATGAAATACAAATACCGGCGTTGTGCACAGGTTTTATGGTCGGCAAGCGCATCGAAATTGCCGAATAACTAGTGTTCCAATACTCGTCGATAAATTCCTTTTGCGGACAATTCAAAAAACTTTCACTGTCATCCATTGAACTATCTAACGGATTAACAAATGCATTATTCAAGAATACGATTTCAGTAGTACAGGTTGCGCTAAAGTTGTGTTTGTCCTCGGCTGTCCACACGATTCTCTTCTCAGAGCCGTCAAAAGCATAGGGATTACGCGCCGACAGAAAGCCTAGCGATGAACGCAAAGTAAATTCTGGATCGTTATCCTCGACTACAGGAAACGGCACAATAGTCGGCTCGTAAAAGTTCGGTGGCATCAGCATTCTAATACGTAAAACTTCCGGGCAATGAAGTCGTATTAACTGCTTGTCCAAACAAACAGGAATTTGTGCCAAAAATCTAGATAACTTTTCAATATTCCGGACTAGTGATCAAAAAGAATACATTATTATTAAAAAATATTATGAAGAAAAATACGTATTAAAAACATTACGATATTGATGGTTTCGTAGATGTTGTCAAAACAGCTAAACTAGTGGTAGCAGTGGTTGATGTTGGTTTTGGAGTAGTTATAGTTGTTGAAGTTGAGCTGGTTATTGTCGTTATCGTTGTGGCCGTAGTACTACTAGTCGTAGTTCGTTTCTCGACAATGACCTTTTCGGGTCGCCAATTACAACTATCGTGCGTACAACAAAATGTACACTCCTCCTGACCATCCATACATCTAAAATAATGTTGGCATGTAAAAAAAGTTAACATTACCGTTAAAAATCAATGTCAAAACACTTTTTAAAATTTATCCAAACTTTTCAAGGCTGTTTTGAAAAGAGGTAGTGCAAGAGAATGCCGGTGTGCAACTCTTCTCTACAAAACCGATCTCCGACTCCGGTGAGAGCAATTGTGTTCGACTTCGACACACCTCACCAGCCTCACAGAAATGCGCGTCACGATTAAATGTGCAATTCGAATTTGCAGACGTAACGCAGGAATAGCAAAGCGGTCCTTAAATTCAATGCCAATTTTAGCACAAATTTTTATGTCATTTAAAACATTAAAATATGTACATATGTAGTAAAAATGACGACTTACCTCTTTCGACACAAGCACCGAAGTTCTCCACGAATCCCTCTTCGCAGACACAATTAGAAAACTGGAGAACATTTGAATTTGCTGTAGACTCTTCCGTTATCGACCACAATCCTTGCGGCCCACAAATTATGTGTGAATAACTTGAGATGGGACGGGTATTTCCGACGGCGCAAAATCCGGAAATTGATCGATTACTCGGAGAAACCGTTGTCTCGGGAAAAACAGTTAATCCGAGTTTAATCTGAAAATTATTGTGCATAAATATACAAAAAATCTTTAATTTACAACATTTTACAAAAATACTTACTTGGGCACAAGCTGTCACCGTAACCCGCAAACTGCTTAAGCGAAGCGGAGAATTGGACGAATTCGGATCCACAGTCACCAAAATCCATACTTTTGAGTAAGGCAAGACGAAGTGAATGCTATGCGAATCTGGATCCAAAGTCGCACCGCCAAGTGTGCTGAACTTCTCCGCGGAAATCGTCTCAAAACTTTGGTTTGTGGAATAGTAACTCAACCAAACTAGACATTTGCCGTGGCACTCCGACAAATCCACCGTAATTCCCAGCCACGTCGATTTTACATCGACAGCCGGTGTAATCAAATAACTGCAACAATATTTTTATTATTTTTGTTTGAAATGAGATTTAACTCGACAATCCAAAAGCCAACAAAATACATTAATTTTCATTATAAAAACTCTTACTCTTTAAAACCAAACGGTGATGGCAAATATCTCCAGGAACCATCGCGTAGCTGAGTCCACTAAAAATCGTGGTAAAACAAATAAACACAAAATCTGAAAAAGTCTTTAAACATTTGACTAAAAAGTTGCAGACTTGGTCACAAAAATTCAAAACAAATAAGAAAAAAAGCTAAACGTTACATGACTTGACGCATTCCAACCATTTAAATCCTTTTCGCTATCGAGCGCAAGCACTAAAAACTAATTATTGTATTCAACATAACAAATTTTCCACTAAATAAAATTCTCTAAAAAAAACTACACAATATTTACAAAATTCAAAAAATATAATCGGACGAAAATACCGGTCGATGGTAGTGTGCTAGCCAAAGTTTCCCTCCATGTTTTCATTCGCCGCGCAGTGGAAATTTTCAAAATCCAAGAAGAAAAGTCCAAAATGTCTCCGTTTTGGTTTAGAATTTCACACAAATACTCTCCTTGATCGGATGCCTACATTTCGTCCATAAAAAGACTGTTGAATATTTATAAAATATGTAAACATACATACCTCAACGGACTCAATATAAGCAATAAACGAATTTCCATGCAACTCCGAATGCTGAACACTTTCCGATGTGGCCGCATTAATCCAACGTACCTGAAGATAAATTAAGCTAAAAATTTAAAAAAAATTTCCAACTTTTCTTACGTGATAGTGTTCACAGCCAGGAAGTATTTGACAGTAGAAGTTCACCGACTGGCCCACGTATACGGATAGTAAAGAGTGGCGATTTTTTATGCACAGCTTTTGCTCGGCGATCGGTCCAATTTGGCGGCGCTGTCGAACAATAGCTAATAAAATAAAAGTAAAATAAATTTAAAAAACATTTTAAATAGTGAGAATTACCCGATGACCTCGGCGCTAGTCCCGGCAAACATGTCCTTGGCGTTATATCTATTAATCACGAAAAAATACAAGAAATTCAAACCAATTCCCATATAAAATACCTGATAAGATATAATTCGGCTGAACACACTCGAAGTAAACATCGTCTCCTTCTCTAACATTTCTGCTAGAGGGCATTACATCAGGCGGCGTTCGAATTTCACATTTACTGCTCTTCTCCAACTCTAAAAAACAAAAATTTAATAATTTCGGATAGTAGCAGTTGGTGCTCACATACCGGCGCAATCCAAGTAGTCTCCCGTCCACCGAAGTTCGTCGTCAAAACGAGAGCACAGAAATGTCCCACTTTTTGCGATTGAGCCATTGTTGAGTTTGCAGTAGAGTGTGGCGATTGTATTCTCGCGCAAATTTTCATTTGAATAATTCATGAACAGATTAGCCATTTTGTCCAATTTTATTTCATTGCATTTCGGTGCTAAAATTTTTCAGCAAAGTTTTCTCCTAAATCTTATATCTTCGATGATTGAAAATTGAACAAAGTGAAAAATGTTACCAACGCATTTCGGCGGTGGAGCACTCCATTCTCCGTTCGGCATGCATATAATTGAGCTTGGTCCCACTAGATAATCCATTTTTGAAAGACACGCAAAGTGTACGATGTCGTTAATTCCATTCGCAAACTGGGAATTGACAATCTCAACAGTTGGCGATGGCAAAACAATTCTGGGACATTCCACTAAAATTCTTTCAAAAAATTTTCTTACAATAAAAACAAATGTCCGAATTATACCCTTCGAGCAAACTATACGCTCACGACGATCCCACGTCCCATCCGCCAAACATCGAAGCTCAAAATGTTGAGCAGCATCACCACAGAAAATGCTTAAGCTCGTATTTTGAAGATATAAATCGCTGCCATTTTTTACAAAGTGAAGACCTTCTGGCAATAAATCCAGCGGAATTCTACAACGTTTCCCTAAAAAACAAATACATGAGTGGTAATTGGAAGATAGTTAATCTCATAAATATATGTATCTCAAATATTATTTCACAAAAAACAAACACTTACGAATACAACTTTGATGGTGACGTAGAGAGATGCTGTTGGGAATAACTATACTGTTTGAATCCCCTTCATCGAATTCCATCATTCCCTCATCGCAACGACAATCAAATTTTTCACCATTTTCTCGCATGCGGCACACTCCATTTGAACACAAATTCCATCGTTCGCTGCACTGATCAATAGCTAAATTAACAATCAGTAGCGAATTTAGGGAGCATTGAGAACAATTTGGCATTTTTTTGAGTTAATCAGAGGTAAAATTGAAATTTTTAGGTCGTACCCACCACTATCGTAAAATTTTTAGGTAAGATATTGAACACACTTTATGACCTTTGAATTTTTTTTCAAATGTATTCAAAATGTATATTCTTTTTAGATAATTTGGTCAAATCACTTTGAACTTTGTGTATAAAACTTTCTAAAAAATACGTTGGCATTGCCGCGTGGATGTCTCACTGCGGTTGAACCAATAGCCCTCATCACAAACACACGAGTAGTCCTCATTTATTTGCACACATTTTCGATGCCTTCCACACGGATTTGTTGCGCAAACGTTAGCGTCTAAAAAACCACACAAAAACATTTAAAAAATAATAATAAGCTACCGCTGCAAACAAGCTGATCGTCCCTGTTCCACGCGGCTATTTTTCGACCATCTTTCGAGTTCTTCAAAGTGCAAAGTTTCGGCTCCCCAACTAATGTAAAATTTGGTTTGCATAAAATATCAGCCGGATCGCCCACTTTCGTAAATAATGTTTTAAATATTCCATTCTTTACTTTTTCAGCGTAGCAACCAATCACTGAAAATGCAAGATTACCTGAGGAAAATTTCCGAGATTACAAAAAATGTTAAATTATATTGCAACTGTTAAGTTTGCATCATTTTGAAAACGAATACCAATAAAAACATTGCAATTAATTTTAATTATCATCTAATTGATGTCATTTTCAATTAATTGTTACTCCCTTTCACAAAATCTTTTTATCTGTAAATCTATGAAAAATTGATTAGAGAATTTAGGTTGGAAAAAATAATTAAATAACATATTTAAAAGTTAAGACCTAAGCACGCGATATCAGCTGAACTCCACGTTTGATTCTCCTGGCAAACCGCATAGCTACGGTACCCACGGAGCTGAGCCCCATCGGGACACTTGTAAAACGCCCAACTACCGAGCTTGTTTCCCAATGTTTTGTAATCCAAAATGGCAGGAACGTAGGTATATTGTGGATTCTGCCATGAGTTCGTTACGTTGGCCAACGCATCCGGCTCCAAGCACTGTAATTCTGGAACTTTTTTTGTTATTTTTTAAAGATTTAATTAATGCGTTCTTTTAATAATTTTTGCATTGAAATTTACTTCATCACATAATTTTTGATGAAAACGTTTACGGTGATAAATTCGCGGAGTTTTTTTTAATAATAATCATCATTGACATGACCATCACACACTCAATAAGAATTTACCACAATTTCATACTGCGATCAAATGTTTGTTTAATCAAGCGCATATTTCGTCTGATTATTTCGACTAAAACTTATCATTTCCATTCACAAAACAATTTTTACGTGTTAGTATATTTCACAGGACCACGTGACTTTAGATATATGATACAGCTCATGATTTTAATCGACTCGTCACGCACGTTTGATTTATCTAAGACCAATAGTGTTTGCGAAATACCTTATTAATTCCTTTATTTTTTATCAAATCTTCTGGTTTATGCTAAATTTACTCATGAACATGAAAAATTACAAAGGAAGAGATCAACTTGTTAGATATAATTTATAAAGTAAATCCTTAATAGCACAGATTTGCTCATTTTCCTCTAAAAAATAGCTTACATTCTTAAATATTTTTTGATAAAATCTCAACCAATTTGTTTCCAAGGTTCCCCACGCATATTCTCTTCTTCTACCACTACTTCAAAACATTTTTGATCCGCTGGTCGAAAGTAAAACTTTTTGAACTAGGTAAACGATGATAAAAGTTTGAAGAAAATTAATATTTAACTGGTTGCTCTGTTTTACTTATTTCAATGCGATATTATTTCCAAATGTTTGATTCTAAATATTGCTAAAGTCCGTAAAATTCTGTATAAAGCACTATTCTAATTTTATGCATAATTTATAGGTCATAATTGTATTCTGATGCAAAATTTTTTAAGCTTTACTCGAAAAAAATTTGACGCTACCTATGACGGCGCACCGACATTCGCGGAAACCGACATTTGCGGATTTCGAAGTTTAACCAATTTTTTGATGGCACATGAAAATATTTTGGAAGTTTAAATAATCTATTCCGCGCAGAATTTCATTCCGTGTCGAATGGCATGTTAAACTTCTTTCTATCTTTTTTCAGAAAATTTTATTATTAAAAAACAAAACATTTTTCATTTTTAAGCAAAATGTTCAATTATTTTTAGTTTTTCAATAATACCATTTTTCCGAAGAAAAGTTAAAAAAAGTTTAACACGTGATTGACTCAGAATGAAATTCTGCATCGAATTAATTATTAAACTTACCAAAATATTTTCGATTAAACTTACAAAAGTCGGTTAAACTTTGAAATCCGCAAATGTCGTTTCCCCATCTATGACGTGTTTTCCGTCGATAATTTCATTTTCGGTGTAAAATTGAAAAATACAGTTATCGTTGATATAAAAATTTGGTGTGGGTTTATTAATACTCTGACATACACTGTAATGTTAAAGTTCACGGCTTTTTGTGTGTTTGTTAAGGCAATTTTTCCTCTATTGGCATATTCCAAACAATAATATCTGATACTTTTTCAAAGCAAACAAAAAGATTTTGGCTGCCCACGTAACCAATTGTCTGGAACACAAAAAATACCCACTCAACTAGACAAACATGAACGTAATTAATAATTCTACCGGCGGCGGTTTTCATGCATAACCCAAAAAAACGTGTTATTTCATGCTTTGCATTTATTCATTTCCTTCCTCAGCATTTGAGCAGTTGCTTAAAAATATCTCCTTTTACGTGTCCTAAGGTTGATATCTGGCCCAATTTTTTGTCGATGTTGTAGCTCGTTTGAAAATAAACTATGATATTTCAGAACATATTTCAATGAATAGCAGCGAGGAGTCGAGTTATATGGCAGAACATAGCGATTTTCTAAGAATTTCACACAGACCAAATACGAAATCAGATTCTGGTATTTCGATCGATACGCCAACGGTGACTAAAGAAGATAAGGTAAGCCTTGCTTCTTTATAATTTTTTAAACGAAAACTTGCAGTTTTCAAGAAACACCTAAAAGTTTAGTTTCCACATTAATTACAAATCTACATCTATCGATTTTTTTAGAAATTAGTCAAAGGAAATGGAAAAGATGATAACGAAAATTTGGAAAATATGGTCAAGGCCTATGAATCGATAATTGGTCACGTGGGAGAAGATATTTGCCGGCAAGGACTGCTGAAAACACCACTGAGGGCTGCAAAGGCTATGCTTTATTTTACTAAAGGCTACGATGAAAATTTTGATGGTATTTCTAAGCGACGAATCAACGGGAATGACACTGACATGACAAATTTTTAGATATTCTTAACGAAGCAGTTTTCGACGAAGATCATGACGAGATGGTAATTGTGCGGGACATTGAAATGTTTTCACTATGCGAGCATCACTTAGTTCCATTCCTCGGCAAAGTACATATTGGATATTTGCCGAACAAAAAAGTTCTGGGACTGAGCAAACTGGCCAGAGTGGTCGAAATGTTCAGCAGAAGATTACAAGGTAAAGTAAATATCAATATATATATATATATATATATATATATATATATATATATATATATATATATATATATATATATATATATTTTTTTTNTATATATATATATATATATATATATATATATATATATATATATATATATATATATATATATATATATATATTTATTAACTGCGCGTTTTGTCGATTTGTTGTTATTTACACAATTTATTGTTGTTAACATGTGGCTTGTTGACATCGTTGTACAAAACGAATACATTAAACTCATTATATACAAAATACATAATAAAAATTCGTTTCAGTACAAGAGCGACTAACAAAACAAATCGCCACAGCGATTCTCCAAGCCGTTCATCCAGCAGGCGTGGCCGTAGTCATTGAAGCTTCGTAAGTTTTGTGTTATTATTTTGTATTCAATTATATATTATCTAAACTCAAAACCGTAACTTGAAATTTCAAATTTTAGACACATGTGCATGGTAATGCGAGGTGTACAAAAAATTAATGCCATAACATCGACGAGCTGTATGTTGGGTGTGTTTCGTGACGATCCGAAAACACGCGAAGAATTCCTTACACTTATAAAGAAATAATTTTGATGTTCTTTTTTCATCAGTTTCATTGTATAATATTTTTTACATTTTTGATTCTTTTTTTTAATTTGAAAAACACCAACCTTTACAAAACAATTCCGGTATCCATTGACCATTCAAGCAAGTCGATGACGGAGAATGCAGTGGTATAAAGCTGTGGTCACATGCAAATGAAATACGTCCCTTCATCCGGTCAAACTCGATGATGTAACCGTTTTTTATGTTGGGTACAGCGCACGTTTTAGCCACTTAAATTTGTTACGTTTAATCGGCTACGCATATAAATTTATTATAAGACTTCTACGTAGAGCAAATTTCTTTTTTTATTTCCAAATTTATGTGAGTTAATGGAACTTAAGTCCACCTCAAAAATACATAAAAAATACTTAGTTATAAAATAATCAATATTAAACATACTATTCATTGCGAAGTCAGACGCATTCAATTTCCATATACCGCCCTCAACGCACGTTAACTTTGAGTGAATAGACTTCTTCGATTGTAAATTTTGCCAATCATACATCACATCAAGAACGGTTCGAGAAGGAAAGCTTTTAAAAGCCGCAACATTTTGTAGAAATGAAATATTGGAGAACAGATTGAGAGGACTCGGGCAATCTAGATTGTTATAAGATGTGGCAACTTTTTCTCCATTTTTTCTCCAACCTTTTCTAACACAAAGTCCAAATGCTTTGAATCGATCATAAATTTTTCAATTTCAGTTTTCACAGTACTTTTTATTTTATTTTGTAATTGTGAAGAATGACTAATCTATTGTCCAACACCAATTAATTTCTTCAAAATCTGAGGCAAATAAAAATAATTATCAAAAATGCTGAAAATTAAAAAAGTTATGGCCGAAAATTAAAAAAGTTATGGCCGAAAATTAAAAAAGTTATACAAGTTGCCAAAACATTATTTTCAGAATATCATCATCTCGTAAATCATATTTTGAAATTGTTCACTCATTAAAATTGTATACCAATAGAAAAAGACGCTTTCATCCGAAAAAATTTAGATCTCGCATTCACCTTCAATGATCCAGTAGATGATTTTGACCTCAGCACAAATTGAGGCATACTGAATAAAAAAATTTGGTTAACATTCATTTTTACATTTTATTTTTATAGAAGAAATCAATATTGATATAAATGAAAATACCTGAATTCAGGTCGAATTGGCGTATGTTCGGAATCGGATATAAGCTAAAAAAATTCATTTCTTCAAAAAAAACCACCAAAAAATAATTACCAGAACTTCGTCAGCATCGAATAAATCAATAAAATCGAAAAAAATTGTAAATGGACACTGATTTGACAGCCAGCCATCGTCACAGGGAATATTTATATCCCACGAACATGTTTGAGGAGCAATTGCATCGTTCATGGTCCAATAATTTAACGACTCTATACTTCCAAATTTCATATTCAATAGTTGCGGCTGACACGCTAAATTTTCAATGTATTCGACTATACTAGATTATTAAAAAAATATTACATCTAGAAAATTGGACTTCGAATCCGTAGCTTCCGACGCTGGAAGGCATCGATTTGAATATAAAATTAATCTCCTTAGAATCGACCAAAAAAACCGTCGGGGGAGTATTCACCGACGAAAAATTGCCCATTAAATTTTTCGTTTGTCCGTCGTATACCGCAAGCCAATCATAATCGGCTAATCGAAAGTGAGTGAACTAAAGTTGAAAGTTTAGTCCATAATTATGCTCTCAAAATAAACAAACATTCGGTGAAAAAACAACAAAAATAATGTAAAAATAATTGAGAGTACAAAATA
>SAUE01000077.1:38848-54843 GCA_009724625.1 Deladenus siricidicola | reverse complement strand
TATATATATATATATATATATATATGAAGACTCTTCTAAAATTATTTATTTGATAGATGAAGTTTGAAGAACTCTATACATAATGCTATGCAGCTAAAAATGTTGTAAAATATATTTTTGAAATCTTTTCTTAGTGTATCCCTAGAATTTAATTTCGAACAAAATTTTACTTTTTTTAATAATTTAAATTCACCAAATCGTGATACACTACCTTCAGTTGCCGAAGTGTGATATTTGAGCAAAAATCCGCCGCTTTCGTTAACGCTTTTAAAATATTTTATTCGAATTCGATTTCCATATGTTACGAGTTTTTGAGGCGAATTGATAGCATAGACCTTTTCATTCCATTCTACGATTACAGTAAGTGCAGTTGACTTTGGCAGGTTAACCGATACAAACTATAATTCGAATATTTCAACATATATAAATATATGTAAATTTGTAAAAAAAACGTACATTTAAATATGTTAAAGTATCAATGCTTCGCGTGACGATAATCCATTCCCATTGACAATTTAGCCCGTGAAGATTATGTCTGAAATCGAAAGAAGAAATTTCGCCAAACCAGGAATGGAGTTCCGTTGGGATTCCTTGGCAAGATGTATTACAAAGTGTCCCCTCTTCATCCTCCGCATTCGCGCAATCATGAATACCGTCACAAAACGCTTTTTTTGAAATACAACCGCTTCCGTCACTACAACGATGTTGCGATGCACCATCAAAATCTAAATTAATTAATTGGTTAATATTTATGAGTATATGTATTTGATTTAATTAATATTTTATTTAAAAAATGATACCTTCTAAACACGAAAATGTTTCGCAAATTGCTGGCAAACGCTCGCCACAATCTCTTACTCGCCAACCATATTCCTCAACCTTATCCAATCCTGGCTTCCACGAAATACATAGACGACCTTGACGCGGAAGAGCTCGAAGTTGTGGCTCAAGCGAAGCCCAAACGGAATTATAAACAGATTCGACAATTGATCCATTAAGCGCATAAATTTCTATAGGGAGTTGACCTTCTTCGCTGCTCGTGAAATACCAACCAGTCCAAAATTCGACATCTTTTCCCAAAGAAGAATTGTGCTGGAGATATTTTTCAGTCAGTTGATAATAAAGAAACCAATCGTAAATGTGAATTAAATTTGCCACTGAATTCCTAAAGTAAACGTTATTTAGCAAAAGTTTCAATAAAATTGTAAATAAAAAAGTATACCACGCTAGCTGACAAAGTTCGTTTGCTTCGTCAAAAGTAAAATCCTGAGAATTTATTAATTTAAAACATTCAGCGCCTATTTGAACCCATTCATCTAAAAATTCAAAATCAGTAATATTTATTCCCTTTAAATCAAAAATGTCAAAAAATACCTTTAGGTTCGGGACAAAATAGTTTCAGACTACCAATATTGTAATTATAATCGATTAAAGCTCCATAACCAAAAGAACAAAAATAAAATAATATTAAAGCCTGCAGACAACTTCTCATATTGATGTTGCTCCAAAATCCCCAGATCCTAAATATTTGAATTTTTCAATTACATACATATCAAAAATTTCATAACGTAATCACTTTATCAAAAGAAACTTTTCATGCGCACGCATTAAACATTTTTCAGTGTCGCGCATTTCCTTTAACAAAAAAGTAAAAGTTAAATGTGTTTTAATGAGAAACAAATCATAGATTCACCGCACTAAACAAACTGTTATGTACTCATCAGAAATACCTGCAATGAAAAAATAAGTAAAAATGCGTTTCTTGGAATTTCTAATTTTATGAATTAGTTTTTTTAATAATTAAGACCCTATGCAAAAAAACTGTCAATTCTGAAATGTGAAGATTATACAATTGAAAAATTACACGCCGCTTCTTCAGACCAATGTTTTGATATAAAAGAAAAATAGTATCCATAAAGGGCCATAAATACGAATTTATGAAACCTCAACAATCATCAAAAAACATATAATTTTTTGTTTTGAAGAAATATGTTTTTGGACATTTGTGGAGATATGGAAAACAAAATTTTTATTTCTCTCACTTAAAGTAAACTGAACAACTGAAACAGTTTTCCATTTTTAAGTAATTCCACATACATGTCTAAAAATCAACGCTTATAAAAAATTAAATCGTGTAATAGTTTTTAAATATTCGAATTTCGATTTTTGCACATTTTATGCGCTTTTGGAGTTTCAGCCGCCATTTTACGAACATATCTGACATTAATAGTAATAATGTGATCATCAAAGTCATTAACAATTAATTTTTTAATAACGAATATTAACGAAAACAGTTATTAGTAATAATAACATTAACGGAGTAAAAAGCATAAAACAACCCCTCCCTCATTGAAATATCTAGTCACTAGACCCTTACTCAATTAGGAAAGAATTAAAATTTGCGAATCGAATAAAACAAAGCAATAAATTTATAAAGTCAGTAACATTAAAACAAGTTAACAAATTGAGAATCACTTGATCCTCGATTACCACTCGATCTAGAAACTTCGGTTGTCACATTAAAAACATAACATTATCCGACAAAAATTAATTTCTTTAACATTCCAAAAAAAGTCCCAAAATAGACGTTCCGATCATCGGGGATTAATGAAACAACCCATTAGCTTCTATATGCGAGCATTTGAATAAAACCAACAAAAAACTTAAAACAGTTCTAAACATTGCTAAAACATATTGAGTAGAGCCAATAAATCCCCGCGCTTTTTAATGTCATTTTATTCAATATTTTAATTGCCCTAAAAATTGGTTTGGCTCACCGGTATAGTGGGAATTTTTATTTTCCCAACTGTTAGTGTAAGCTCAAATACTCTCGACACGATCTTAAATTGGCGTTTTGTATACACAAAATACAACAACTCAAACTGAATTTGAATTCTTTTTCTGAATTTGCTTCTGATTTTACTGTATATCGATGTATCGTAATTTTACCATTTCTTTATTTCTTGGATTTTTGGCATAAATGGCAAATTTCATTATTTTTTCGAATTACGTTTGAAATTACGCGTAAATATGGAAATCAGGTAAATCGTCGTGAGAATAGTTGACAGAAGCAATTTGGGCTTAACAGTTGGGAAAATAAAAATTCCCACTATATACACCAAAAATAATCATTCCTATTTTTTATCTATTATTGTCTCAACACTTTATAGTATTTTAATTAAAAAAATACGGATTCAAAAATACTTGAAAAAAGCGCGAGAACTTACCTACCAGCCTATTAATAAAGTGAAAAAGTCACAAAACCGTTCACTCACTGTTCGATATTCCCACCACCAGCATAATCAACACTTTTCTCTTGCAGAACGCGAAGATCCGTCCAGAATTTGTAGTGGAGAGCGCATTTGTTGGTGATGTTTGCGGGAAAATTCGCCTTAAAGTTGCCGGCATTAACCGCGTTCGATGAATTACCGTCGTCCTGCGGTTTGTCGAAGCGACCCGCAATTTGGCGCGCCAAGGCCGCCGCGTCGTCACCACATGCAGCCGCCGTCGCAATTGCGATTTTACGAACACGCGAGAAGTGAAACGGCGGCTCCAACAAAGCGTAATTATCACGCAAAAATCGCTGCAAAAAGATGCGTAAAAATCAACGATATTAACGTTTTGAAGTTTTTTCCCCCAAAATACATTTAAATTAAAAAATTCCAAGCAAGTTCGATTTTGCACAAAAAAAGTAAGATATATAAGTAAGACAAAAAAAGCCTAAAAACAATGTGAGATCTGTAAACTAATTATCTTACAATTCATTGCACCTCATTAACTTATCACGGCCGTAACGCTTTCTTTATGCTCAAAAAATCCCACCTTCCACACACAGCCGACATCGATAAGCGGCGTGCTGATTTGAGTAAGAAACAAACTGTCCGTCACCTCCGTCTCCGGGTGCACGCTTTGGCGATTCTCCAACAATTTCGTCAGCACAGCCTCGAGAGTGCTCGTCATCGCGATAACCCTTCTCTTATGACGACCCGAGCGAAAACTGAACGGCACATAATCGGTATTTCGCGTCACGTGATATTGCGGCTGGTTGGGCGCGGCAACAGCCGCGTCCGCCCTCTGCGTCCAATCATAATAACGATTGTTAAAGTCTTTGATGGTAATTTTCGTCGCCGTACTACCACGCTGAGCGTTTAAAGCGCACAACAACAACACGCAATAGCTAAAACATAATTGAAAAATAAATACTTTGATAAAGCTAATCCACCACAAAACAGTCAAAAACACTAACAAAAACGTACTCCTGCATCTTCATAGGATCATCGGCGTATATGAAGCCTGGCGAAAGAAACTCTTCGACCATTGCATCCATTTCTTCGTTAAAGAAAAAGCACTTCATCAAATCGCCGTATGTCATTTCCAACGGCACTTTCGTAGCGTTCCTAACCGACATTTCACCAGATCTAATCTTTCCCCAGAAACCCTAAAACCAACTCATTTTTTAGGAATTTGCAGTTATTACGAAACTAATTCTGTACATATTGAACACAGAAATGTACAGAATTCCGACGCTCTTTAGCTTCCAAAACATTGCCATTTTTTCCTCACTGATAGTGAGACACAATTTCTTTAAAAAAATCGCTAAACCACTCAAAAAAATTAATGAAAAATTTTTTTTCATCTTTTTAATTGAAGATTTTTTTAATTTGAAGAGTCTTCAAATTAAAGAAATCCATTTTTCGAGATCAATAAAATAGTTTAAAAAATGCAAATATGTTGCACTTCGACAAAAATATGTCGAATTTCGAATTTTTCTTTCCAAAATTCAATTATCTCAAAAAATTACATATAGATAAGAAAAATAAAAACCAGATCAAAGTGAAAGTTAGAATCCTGTCGAATAGACTGACGACGACGTTGGCAAATGTCCGCCAAAGTACGTGCACATTCTGTCAACTAAAATTTTTATACCAATACAATAATTGACTTTTTCAATACTTATGAAATTTTTTTGGCCTTCTTGTATAATATCTCAAAATAAAAAAAATTGAAATGTTCTCGAGAAGTTCTTTGACTATATTCGGAATTATTATAGCGGAAATCCCAAAAAAGGCCCAAATTGGGTGTGAAAGTGTCGAAAACCACAAAAGAGACTAAGATATATTTCTCATAAAAAATTTTTTGGAATGTCGGAATTATCATTTTTTACGCGCGCAATAGTGTCAAATTTAAACTAAAAATTAACCTTTTCTTCAGACTTAAGAATGTGGAACGTTTCGAAAAATTGCTCCAAATGCTTTGCCATGTTCATCGTCGCCATTCGATCCTCCACGTAGCGATTATGAAAATAGAAATAATCCGGAAGGAATGCCTCAAATTTTTCCATGTCCTGCTCATTAAAAATGTGCATTGCCTCACCCTTTACATCCGCTCCCACCATGCTTCCACGTCCACCGCCGTGGGTACGTTCCAAAAAATAAGCCAAAAAATGAATGACATCGTAAGAGATTAAACGATACTGCATCGGCGATTGGTTCTTTCGCAAGTAGTAAAGCGATTTAGCGATAATCGGCTGCAACTCGTGGTCCGTCAACGATGTGCGCATTGGCGATGCCATCTTCGGGTATGGTGTGAAACGTCGTTTCGCTGGAGTTGGTACGCTTCCGGAGGAGAATCCAGATGAGTCAGATGACGTTGTGTTATTATGCTTCCTCTTTTGCAAAATAGGGGTGACATTCGGCGGTTCGCCGACAGATAACTCAATAGACTGCGTTGTCATCTTCCACGAAAAATAAACTAAAATTAATATTTAAGCAAATCATAACATTTAGATAAAGCTGGATTAATAAACCTTTCTGATAAACCCCTTTTCTTTACAATTGGAATTGGAAATGTAACACGTCTTTTACAAGTATTTTATCCAAAAAAGTATACATAAAAATACATTAGTTCTTTCCGAAAAGGGGTGAAGGGGTGTTAACTGGTATATATCTATCGATTAATTCATAGATTAAACCTAAAAAAAAGATTGTTGGTTTAAACTACATAAAACTCAAGAGTTGGGAACGATCCGATTTACAACAATTAAAAATTTGCAGTTCACTTTTGGTTGTCTGCCCGCTCATTGAATCTGCACATTGCTATTCAATATTTACTATCTAATTCCGTTCTCGTCATTTCCAGTTTTGACGAGCCAAGGTCGGAAAAAGAGGCGAATTGCGGTGCACCGGTTACTTGAGCTCTCATCCAAAAGTGGCTTTTCCGAGACCAGTGTTTCCAAATTTTGGCTAAAGTTAAATTTCGACATTCCCGCGCTTTTCTGGATTGCCCGAGGATTCCATCAATGAGGGCAATCGATATGTCAGCGGATAGCCCATTAAACATTATGTCGGTCTGTGTAATCAAAAATGCTGAAAACCCAAATATCGGAGTGCTGTTTGCGATAGAAAAAAGCGCGGGAAAGTCGAAATTTAACTTTAGCCAAAATTTGGAAACACTGTCCGAGACGTGCCAATAAAAAAACGCTGATTTAAATTTAATTAAATAATTTGTGGTGGCAAACTGTCTTTATGAAAATCAAATCGATTAAAGTTTTTTTAAATTAGCGCATTTTTATTGACACTTTTTGGAAAAACCACTTTCTGGATTGCCTCGCATATGCATATGCTTGCCAAAAGGGAGTGATTTAGTGGACATGCTAGATCGTTAGCTTTGTTCCGTAAGCCTATACTGTTTATACTGTTCGTACCCATGAACCCCTTTTCCAAAAGATATGACATTTTTATACGTACGTACTGTTGGGATAAAACAGTTGTAAAGGATATGTTACATTTCCAATTGTAAAGAAAACTAGGGTTTCTCAATCCGGCTTTATCTAAATGTTATGATTTGTTTAAATGTTGTACTAATTTTAGTTTAATTTTCGCGGAAGATGACAACACAGTCTATAGAGTTATCTGTCGGCGAACCTTCGAATGTCACCCCTATTTTGCAGAGGCGGAAGCATAATAACGCAACGTCATCTGACTCATCTGGATTTTTCTCCGGGGGAGTACCAACTGTACGGAAACGACGTTCGACACTTAATTCTTCTATTAATGTCCGAGGAGTTATGGATGACAGTTTCAGCAGATTTCGAATGATCTGCGAATCATTTTACGACAACGAGACCCCTGAGAGAAATAATAAAATTATCGCTGACGATTCAATAGCGGAGGATTCGTTCTCTCATTTTGAAGCGCCTACAACTCGGCAAAAAGTTTCCGTTTGCAAAATGAATTTTTTCGAGTATGCGGATTTCAGTAAGCTTATTTGCGTTATTGAATTTTTTTAATGAAGTTGGTGACTTTTTTAACTAATTATTGTAGTTTAATTTTTTTAAGGAAAACGATTTTACCAATTTTTTATTTCAGCAAAAACGGGAAAGCTTCGAACAAGTTTATCACTACAGCAAAGCTGGTCCGCCGAAAATTTGTCGGAACTTCAAGAGCGTGCAAACAAGGATACGCAGAATGGCGAACACAAAAAATTCTTTGCTGGTAACGATTTTTTATATAATGTGTAGTTGATTGTCGGGATTAACCCTGAAACGAAAATTGTTGGATATTTTTTAATGAAATGTTTTGCGGAAATGATAATTGGTTTTGCCTACCGTTACTACCCTTATTCCTGCCTCAAATATATATATTTTTTACTAATTAATATTGCATAATTCAACAAGAAATATATTTCTCCGTTCGGTTGTCTTTATATTTGTTCTGTGTTGCGTTATTTGTTGACGTAAGTGCTTTTTACCCATAAAAATACTGGTACCCATAGCTCTTTTTTTAGCTCCATAGTACTTTTTTTAATTACAATTTTTTTTAATTTGAGGATTTCCTCAATAATTGATCACAAAATTGAATTTTATCGATCACCATTTTTTGTGGTAAAAGACGTTTTTTTAATGTGGTAAAATTTATACTAATTTAATTTTAAAAACGCGATCAATTGACAAATGAATTTAATCTATTATAAACTAATTACGTATGACTTTATTTGAGTGACATTTTAGTTCTATGCCCTTTCTATGAGCACAGCAATTCCTTGTCCACCGCCTATACAAGCCGCACCCAGCGCGTACTTCGCATTACGACGTCTAAAACAGCAAATTGTTATCTTTACTCTTGATCGTCGATTTTCGAAAATTTTACTGTCTAGAAAAAATCTAGTAAGTGATCACACAAAAATCTCAACTATAGCTGAAAAATCTGAAATTGAAATTTCGAAAAATTATTTTCGTTGTGGCCAAAACTTTATCGATTCTATTGAACATTTCCTGATTCTACAGAAAAAAAACTCAGTTTTTAAAATTATTTATAAATAAAAAATATGTAAAATGTGAAAGCAAATTCTGGGTCAATCAAAACCTCAGTTCATGTGCAAGATGTCCAACAATACGAGCTCCCGATGCCCCTAAAGGATGTCCGATTGCTATTGCTCCACCATTGACATTTAGTTGATCATTATCAATGCCGAGCTCCTTTTGAACCGATAACACTTGTGCGGCAAATGCTTCATTTATGTCAATGAGATCGATTTTGTCTAGAGAAATTTCACTTCTCTTGCATATTTGTCTAATTGCTTCTACGGGACCGATTCCCATAATTTTTGGATCACAGCCGACTACAGCAAAATCTAAAATTCTAGCCAATGGATCTAGATGAAGCTTTTGAGTAGACTCTTCATCGGCTATTATGACGGCTGCGGCACCATCGCAAACTCCCTAAATCAATTAATACAATGGTATTAAAGATATTTTGGCGAATTTCATTTACTAATGAATTTACCGAGGCATTTCCAGGAGTAACAAGTCCATCTTTTTTGAAAACCGATTTCAGCTTCGCCAATGCTTCAATTGTCGTTTCTCGAGCATGTTCGTCTTTGTCCATTTTCTCGTCTTTTCCACGTTTTGTTTTGACAGTTATTGGCTCAATTTCGGCGTCAAAATATCCGGCATTGTGTGCTTAATTTATGAGTTTTTGGCTCCAAAAATTGTAATTACGAAAATAATTCTTGCCATTGGATCATCATAAAAAATAACTTCTTGTCATCAAGACGGGTTGGTTCATTTCAATTATAGGATATATACAACTTCTTATGTTCTTTTAAATTTGTTATCGTCCTCCTAGTAACCCAAATTATGCCATATTTTGCTTAAGCAACACGAATTGATAATTCCGTCAAAAGACAAAATGTTAGTATGATGAAATTTGCAGGGAAAAGTGGACCATGCAATATATTATCGTACGCAATTTTGATCTTTTTAGAAGCATACCCAATTGCCATCTGTTTTGTGACTGATATGCATATTCATCAGCCTGTTGCCTCGTGATTTTGTATTGGGCGCCGAGCGTCTCAGCTGTTTCTCCCATATGTAAGTTGCAATATGTATCAATGGATGTTTGTGACAGAAAATCTTCGAACTGAAATAATATGTATATAGTCAATAGGGTTAGCCTCGCCTGTCATTGTAAACCTGGAAATTAAATAAAATCCAGTGTGCTCACTTCAAAAAAAGCGCTTCCGCCTCCGAAGCTTTTCACAAAATCTCCTCCGGAGATGCCTCCATCTTTTTTGCATGATATGATACGATCAAAAAGATCAAAATTTTATACGAATACTTATTATCTAAAGTAAACCTGAATATTAGAGAATAAAGGAATTCCGAATCGAGATCCTCGTACTCCAAAAGGAGCTTGGCTGAAATATACCACTAGAATTTTACGAAAAATATTCAATTTTTCTCAACAATCATACAATTTTATTGTCACTGAATTTTTGGGCTAAACTGTAATCACCTCATGTTTTCCGCTCCTCCAGCCAGAACAACTTTCGATGAGCCACAAAGAATTTGCTAAAAAGTAACTTTATTTTTATAATAACAGCATATCATTTTTTTCAAAAATTCGAATGATCGGCGAAGTTGGTCAAATGAGGGGTGTGATTTTTTTTCTTTGATAATGATATTAAATGAAGGAACGAACTATTGCTCCATCGATTATGGCTTGAAAACCCGACCCGCAAAGTCGATTAACAATAACAGCGGGTACTTCCTTAGGAATATTTGCTTTTAATCCAGTGTGCCGAGCCAAATAAATAGCATCTTTCGAAGTTTGTAGGGAATTGCCTTAAAAACACATACATAGTAGCATCTCGTTCGTAAAATCCAATTATAAAATTGTGGGCTAACCAAAAATGACGTGATTGATCTCTTTTGGGTCAATCTTTGCATCCCTTATTGTTGCGTTTGCAGCAATAAGTGCCAAATCATTCGCGGAGTGATTCAATAACGAGCCACCAAACGCTCCGAAAGGCGTTCTTTTTGCTCCGACAATAAATACACCTAAACTTTTTATGGGGAATTTCCAGAAACACTGATTAAAAAAGTAATAGAAGGCGCTTGAATTTTACCCTTTTTGATCATTTTTAATACTGAGCTGTGTCTAATATCGTAACACCAAATATATTAAATATAGCAAAAATTTTTGAAATATATTTGCAAATTCTAGGTTTGTACTAATTAAAACCGAAGCGCATTGTGTGAGAATTTTGTATAGAATAAGGTTGTTTTGGAATTGATTTTTCTCTTTGAAAATTAATTTAAGACAAAGTTAAATGTAGTGGAAAAATCAAAAATTATTTGAGTAATCTTTCACTATTTTTTGTTGTGATTTTAATCGAATGTGACGAAATGTAATGTTTGAAATTAAACTGTAAAGAATGTTTATTTATTGACAGTTTGATTGAAGGTTAAATGTGTTGTTCAAGGGGGTGTAACTAAAATAAATTTTCAATTTCAAAAATTGAAAATTTTGGTCCTAAAAAGTCGAAAGGCTAATAAATTCTAAAAATCACCAAGAAAGTTTTAGAAAAAAATAGAATGTATGTATTCGAAAATGGAAAAAAGAAATTTTTCAGGTTTTTCAGATGAAATTTATTTTTTTTTAAATATATTTGAGCTTTCAAAAAATTTTCAATATGACTAAAAAGAATTTTAAATCAAATTTTTAATGTTTAGAATGTGCTTGAAAATGTTCTCATGAATCGTTTTAGAATTTTTCCGAACATTAACAAATAATATTTTCGAAAAACGGTTTTTGTATAAGCTTTAGACCATTTAAAGAATGGACTATTGCCAAACTCCATGATTTTCCGGTGCCATACTGTATTTTGCGTGAGATTAAAGATCTGCTTTTTGTGTTTGCAAAGCAAAAAATATTCAATTATTTTTTAATATTCATTTTGAATTTTTTAACGAATGCATGGTAATAACATACAGCAAATACAATGTTCCAACAGACACACACATATACACCATTTAGAAAATGCATAAAATGACAAAAACAAAGAATAATAGAAATAAGCGACGAGAGCGATGATGACGCAGCAGACGATGTGAGTAAGAAGGAATGGGTGCCGTTCCGACCTGTGCTTGGCTGCACGGCTGCTTTTTCCTTTATTCAACAGCGGCCACATTTCTTCTTTTCCTTATTAAACTCCTTAGCCCCATTTTAACTTAGGCAACGAGAAATGTCCACCTCTTGTCCACTTCTTCCCACCCCTTTTTTATTTATTTTGTAATGGTTTGTTCAGCCAGTCGGCCAGCCGATCACTTACTCATATTTCTAATGTTGGCGATATTGTGCTTTTCACTTGAACAAACTTCACTCTTTAGCGGCTATTTTTGAGTTTGATTTCGAATGAGCTATAATTTAAAGTTGGAATATTCCATAATGGCCAACAGTAATTCGATTTTTCATTATACTGGAGCTTAGATTTTAATTAATTAGGTTAAGTGCCAAGTAAATTACTTGAAGTAATAGAAAAATCCATCTGAATATACATATTATACATTAAGGTAGAATTTTGAGCAATTAGGTAAGAAGGTAACAGAGAATAGCCCTATGTGTATTGATTATTAACAAGTTTCTTTAATAAATGGGTATTTGCATTTACCTTCCTCTCTAATGAGTCTACAATAATTTTTTCTGTGTTATTCAATAATTTCATTACGGATTTTTTTTCGATCAGCCAATTTTTCAATAAAGCAGATGAAAAATTGCATGTAAACGGATGCTGTGGAGATCTGAAACATCTGCCATTCGCAGTTTTCGTGTTAAATTTGCCCATTATATTTGCCCGATAAAGCCAGAGAATTATATGGACAGAAAACAATGTAAATTAAAAATATACACAAGTTCATCCCCTGAGACACCGAGTAATACACGATGAAGTTTTTCCTGTAAAATATCTGCATGTATTGGCTTAACTTACTGTGTTCCCTCCCGCTCTTACTCTTACTTTTTTTACTTTCTCTTTCTCACATACTCTATCAAAAGTGCCATGGCTTCCATAGAAGAAATATCAAATGGAATATTTTATTTCTAATAATTTGTGATATTGAGTCAAATTAACACCGCACACTTATCACCAACTCATGGCAGATTTCTCGATCCTATTTTATTGTGCGGAAGGAAATGAACCAAATAAAAGAAAGGCCACACATGGAGAATATTCCCAAAATTATGCAATAATAAAGACATTTAATGTTTATTTTATTTTTTCGGAAGGAAATTGGGCGTTTCCATTTTCAGCTTTTGCAATTTGAACAGAAAAAGCGTACGTAAATCAATTTCCCATTTTAATATTTTTACATAATGTGAAAGGTGCGCAAAAAAATCGAAGAAATGATAAGGTATTTGTTTTTATAAAGAAGAAGGACACATGTTCTTTTGTTTCGGGAAATTCTAATCAATAACGCCGAACAGAATAGTTGGCACATGCATAAAATAGCATTTTCAGCATAAAATTTTCCATTATAATTGGACAAAAAATAATTAGCATTATGTAATTTTCAACTACTAAATTAAAAATAGTTGATTAGGAATTTGTTACGAATTCTTATTTCTTATTATATACCCGAATTACGGTAATTACTAAGAATTACAGTAATTCACTCAGTAACACTTACATATATGTATATATGTAAGTTGCGTACTTTCGTTTTTCGTCTTTCTCAGTTATATTCTTTGTCAAGCGTTTCGATTCGGAATTCGGATTCTCTTGTTTCTATTACTATTTCTCGTAATGTAAACAATAATTTCGTCGTAATGGTAGGTTGGGGAAAAAAAGAACACACACACATATATACGAATGCAGTGCCTGATAAAGCAAAGAGAGAAAACAGTTTATGCACTCATCTTAAGCCTAGCACTAGTAAGAAACAAGCATTTTCAAAGCGAGCACGCATACCCAACCATTATGATTATATCTTCTCTCATTTTCTTACTTGTTTGTCCTCAAAAGAAAGAGGCGAGCTCGGTTTTAACTGTCATTTCAACTCATTTTTCGTTGGCGGAAGCTGAAATATAATTCTTTCGTTTTTCATGTTCATTTGAAGAAATGACAAAAATTTCTAGTGATTTAGTTATACATATTATACTCTTTATTTCGTGCTGAATAGTATTTTCTGATTCTGCGTATTGAATAATGAAAAATGAATATTTTAGAACGTATTATGCGTCCTGGACCTTGATGGAGGAGAATGGGAAATATTTGCAAAAGAAGGGGCGTGATATTCACGGGGAGATTGTTCCAATTTCAGAAAAAGGAATGGTCGAACGGAACAGGCAATCTGAAAAACTAATTTGTATTCTCGACACTCTTCAAGCAGAACGATGGACTTGGAATCGAAATTTGATTGAGGTACATAATATTTTAAATTGTTTTAAAATAAAAATTGAATTTTTTTAATTTTAATTACGATCTACTTTGTATTTTATATGCATATAACCTCTAATTAGTTGAAATATTTTGGCTTTGGTTTTAAAATCGAAATTTGATTGCGGTACATAATATTTTAAATTTTCTTCAAAGTAAATTTTAATTCCGATCTTCTTAACCTTAATTTATACGTATATAACCTCTCATTAATTCAAATATTTGGTCTTAGTTTTGCTATTTCTTGTCCATGAATAACTTATTTATACGTTAGATGTTATTATTTAAGCAATCATATTCCAATAATACAATTAGAAAAAAAAGTCCACAAAGGCGAAATGTGCCAACTTATCGAGTTGGCACCGCATACTAACGGGAAATTCTAGTTGTTTTGATATATTTCTTTGATGTTGACAACTGTTTTCTCAATTGGATGAAATGTTCGATGGCAAAATACTTCTACTTTTTTATGATATCATTTTTATGAAGAAAAAAGGTTTTGATTATTTGAGGCAAAAACAAGTTGAAATTTTTTGAAAATTTGGGAATATCTTTGTCGATAATTTGTTGAATTTAGCGCAAAATTTCTTTATCGCTTAATTTCAGAGTAATTACGCAATTTTTCATCTGAAGCCATTCTGGATGAAAAATGTCCATTGCAGAAAAATTCTTTTATAAAGCCGAATTTAAGTGGATCATTGCATAAAAAAGAAATTGAATGTAATATGTTTTCAATTTATGTGTGTGAAAAGATTTATGAGTTTACACAAAAAAAATGAAAGTTAATTTAGAATATTCCTTTGGACGTGAACTTGGACGAGGATGACCGAACCGCGGTGTTTCATCCTCGCTACTCCATCGGAACGGCGGCGATTTTCGGCGAGAAACCCCTTCGCGCAACTACGGTAGCCTATTGGGAAGTGCATGTACCCGCCCTCTACGGTACGTCGATAATGTTTGGCGTTGGTAGAAAGTCTGCGAGGACATATTCTATATGCCATTTCGAGGCGCTCCTCGGTGGCGAAAAGAGTGATGATGAGAGCTTCGGCCTGTCGCACCTAGGCGTTCTACACGGTGGAAGGTTCAAGGGTAGGCCTGGCGTGGGACGTCGTCAATTTTGCGAACGTTTCGAAAATCATCCAGTTAATATCGGTTTACTATTCCATGGTCCCGAGGGCTGGTTAGCGTATTTCGTCGAAGGAAGGCCGTTGGGAATTGCATTTACGGATATAGACGCCTCTCTCGACGAATTTTACCCCATGATATCGAGGTAAATTTTTATAAAAATTTATTTTTATATTATTATTTTTATTTTTAACAAATATAAAATAAAAATTTTTATAAATGCAATAATTAAAATTTTTACTGCGAATCAATCACACTATATATCAGTGATTTACAAGTTATGATTTAGCACTTCCCAGAGAAGCGTTTTCACACTGACAAAGCAGCTATCTGTCGAATTTTGCCGGCTTTTGAGCGGTATTTGCATGGAACAAATAATCACTCATATGCTGAAGAATTTTAAAAACGAAGCGCAATTGAAGTTGGCCGTCGACAGTTTAAATCTACCACTAGGCATGGATACGAGCATAGTTTCAAACGTGTTGAGACTCAGTGAAGATGCGACGCAATTGAGGCGGCAAGGCAAATCCGGAAATCAGCTTCCCGCAAAACGGCGTAAACGTGACTCGGAATGCGAAACGCCATCGAAGTCCGAGGCCTTGCATTGGGAAAACTCGTTCAAACGCACGAAGGTCTTGTAAGAAATTAATGTTATCTTGGCTATACTACATAGAAGTTAGATAGTTTTTAGAGAGATTAATGTGATTTTGAATTCTAGTGTGGAAGCTGAAGGATAGTATTTAGCTTTTAATTTTTGTTTAACTTTCAATTATAAAAATTCATATTTTGTGTCATAATAATGTCCTAATCCCAGTCCTTTAATTTCTTTGGCAAGCTTTAAAATGTGCATAATTAATTGATTTACACTATTTTTCAAAGATTCTTTATTTTATTTTCAATGTGTTTTTCTGTAATTTAATTTAAAAATAGCTTTATCTTTTTAATTCGATTCTTTTAAATTCGTTCTACGCTGTCTAATCAAGCCCTTCCTTACGCGGACGCCAAATTTTTTGAGATGGATTCTAGTCATTTGTACATAAGCTTTTATTACTCAAAATTGTTCAAATATTATAATCAATGATTGGAAAAAGTTCATGAACTGAACTTTTTTCACGAAAAAATGAACTTTTTTCATGAACCGAAAAAGTTCATGT
>SAUE01000918.1:0-10219 GCA_009724625.1 Deladenus siricidicola | reverse complement strand
ATTAAAGTAAATATAGCAATAATTATACTACTATTAAACATTTGATATAAGAAAGTAGATAAAATTTTTAGTAAGGTATGTCCTGCACACATATTTGCAAATAATCGGATTCCTAATGATAAAGCTCTAGCTAAATAAGATACTGTTTCAATTAAAACTAATAAAGGAACTAAAGCTAAAGGTGTACCAGATGGAACAAAATATGAAAAGAAATGTAATTTATGTATATACAATCCTAAAATTGTCACTCCTGTAAGAATAGTAAAGGATAAACCAATAGTTACTATTACAGATGTAGTTATTGTATATGAATAAGGTATATTACCTAATAAATTCGCTATTAATATGAAAAAAAATAAAGAATAAATAAATGGTAAATAAATTTCTTTACCTAATTGTTCTCTAACCATAGTGTTTATTGTAGTAAAAATACTTTCTAAAGCTATAGATCATTTTGATGGTATTAATTTACTATCATTATCACCCATATAATGTATTCCTATTATTAAAATTAATACTAATAAAGAATATAATCCTAAATTACTTAAGGTTAAATTTAAATAACCAAATATTGGTGCATTTATGCTTATTAAATTTGTTACTTCAAATTGTTCTAATGGTGAATTTATATATAAATTTGATAAATTAGAATTTACTAACATTTGTTGATTCTATTTATTATTTTTGTTTCTTAAATTTGTATTATAATTTTGTACCGCGACAAGAGATAATAACCTAAACTTTTTATTATTAAAGTATTTTTTAATTAATTTTTACTTAATAAAGAATTAAATAAACATAATTTTGTTATTATTTTTAATAAGATAAATTTCTATATCTTAAAATAATAATTTTTTTAACAATTATAAACATTGATAAATATAATCCCTTTTATATTTTTACAATTTAAATATAAAAAATATTACTTATATTTTAGCTTTAAAGTTAAAATTTGTTGTTTTATTTTAATATAATATCCTTATACGCTTACAGACTGTTTTTTAAACTTTTAATTCTTTTTTATTTATGCTTTATCTAATTATTTTTTTATAATTTAATTATAAATTTTAAGTTTTTAGAATAACGTAAAATGTAATGCCTCCTTTATATTAAGTATTTAGAGTTAAGAATAAATAATAAATAAAGAATTAATAATTATTTTATTGCAAGAGCGAGGTGATTCGAACACCTTCCGATGATTTTGGAGATCATTATACTAACCGATTGATACTACACTCTTTAAATTATAAATTTAGCGCTAAGGGATTAATTAGTTATAAATAAATTTTTTCTACCAAATGTTTAACCTTTTAAAATTATAACCATATTTAATATATTCTTTAATTTCTTCTTAAAAGATTCTTTAATTTTTATTACATAAAGGAGCAACTGTTATTAAACCACTGTAAGTATTAACTTTAGTTTTTAATACTGGTCTATCCATAATTTGTGGAGTAATTATTTCACAATAGAATATACCAAACGCATTTTTATATAAATATTTTTACTTTACCGAAGGACAACAGATTTAACAGGAGTCACTAACATCTATCTATAAAACATTACAAAAAGATAAAGTAAATTAACATCAAATTTTTGTTAAGTTAAGATCTTAAGTAATAAACATCTCAGTATATCATCCTATAAAAGCTGGTATTATCTCATTAAATAGTTGATAATTAAATTTAGGAATTACATTAAATTATGTACCGGGACAATTTAGTTATAAATAACCATTAAAAATGTTAAATAATTCATTTAAATCATTTTTAGTTACTGTTTGTAAATAACTTATTAACTTAATTGAATTATCTTCGAATCTAAATTTCAACATAATAAATATTTATAAAAAATAATGGTTATGTTTATTTAATTATAAATTATGTTTATAAATTGTAAATATTAATAAAAAAAGATATAGGGGATAAAAATTTAAATATTAAAATCATATAATAATGTAGAAACACTTATATGTAAAGAATCTAAAATAACATTAGGGAATATACCTAAAAGCACAGTAGGTATTAATAAAGCTATTAATAAATTAAATTCTCTTCTACTAATATCTTTAAAAGGTTTAAGGTGAGGTGAATAAACACCATAAGATATTCTATTATATAAATAAATAGAATAACAAGCACTTAAAACAATACCTGTTGCACCTAATACTGATATTATAGGACTTCGTTCTCATATTCCAATTAAAGATAATTGTTCTCCTAGGAAATTTAAAGTTAAAGGAATTCCAGTATTAGCTAAAGTAAACATAAAGAATAATATAGTGAATACAGGCATATATGTAGCTAAACCTCTTAAATAAGGTATAAGTCTAGTATGAGCTCTATCGTATATAACACCTCCTACACAAATAAATAAAGCAGGACTAACAAAACCATGACCTAAAGATAATAAAATAGCACCTTCAATACCTTGGATAGTATTAGAGAAAAGACCTAAAACTACTACAGACATATGTGCAATACTAGAATAAGCAATTAAAGCTTTAGTATCTTGTTGAATAATAGTCGCAAAAGAACTATAAATTAAAGAAATAATAGCAATAGTTTGAACTAAAGGACTAAAATAATTAGTAGCATCTGGTAATAAATTTATTAATATTCTAAGATAACCATATGTTGCAAATTTTAATATTGTGGCTGCTAGTAAGATAGAGGCAGCTAAGGGTCCATCACTATGAGCTCTAGGTAATCACATATGCACAGGTAATAAAGGAGTTTTAATAGCTAATGCTAAGAAAAAAGCTAACCATAAAATTTTTTGACTTTCTAAACTAATTTCAGATAAAGAAATTAATTGAAAATCAGTAGAACCTACATAATTATATATTTGAAGTACTGCTAATAACATAAATAAAGATCCTGCTAAAGTATATAAGAAAAATAATAAGGCGGATCTTATTCTAGCTTCTCCTGATCCATAAATAATTATTATTAAAAATAATATAGGTAAAACACTTTCAAAAAAAATATAAAATAAAAATAAATCTAATACCACAAAAACACCTATTTGTAAGGTTTCTAATAGTAAAAAAGAAATTAAAAAATATTTTAAATTATTATTTATATTATTATAATTTGATAATAAAGCAACAGGTGTTACAAATGTTGTTAATAATACAAAATAAAGAGAAATACCATCTATTCCTAAATTAAAATGACAAAATTTTAATTGATCAAATTCATATACAAATTGAAATTGTGTAGTACTTGAATCAAATTCTATTCATAAATAGATACTAATTATAAAATTTATTATAGATGTTGTTAAAGCTATTTTTTTTATTTTGTTTTTATTATTTTGAGAATTTTCGGGTATTATAGAGATAATTAAAGATCCTATTAAAGGAATTAGTAATAATAAGGTGATCATTTTGTTTATAAGCTTATATAGTAAGCTTTACTCTTATTTTAAAAAATAAGTCGGAATTTTAAGCTAATTTTACTAATTTTATTTGGGTTATTTAGGCCTTTAAGGGCTTATAATTATTTATTTTAATTTTTATATAATAAATAAAATAAAATTGTATTGTTTTTATTAGAGGGGTGATTCGGGCACTGTGAGATTTGAACTCACGACTTTTTGAAGAAGTACTCGTTTTCAAAACGAGCGTTTTAAACCAGACTCGACCAAGTACCCTGTATATTTGTATATATTTTGTTTTTATAAGACCGAAGGGACTTGAACCCTTATAATATCCAT
Source organism: Deladenus siricidicola (assembly GCA_009724625.1). Classification (NCBI taxonomy): domain Eukaryota; kingdom Metazoa; phylum Nematoda; class Chromadorea; order Rhabditida; family Sphaerulariidae; genus Deladenus; species Deladenus siricidicola. Next base: position 6,499 of record SAUE01000918.1, on the reverse strand, counting down.
TATGAGCGAACTGCATTAACCAATTATGCTACAGTCTTTATTTTAAATTTAATTTATTTTTTAATATATTTAAAAACTTGTTAAATAACTAAATAAACAAATATTTATTATTAATTAAATAAAGTTTTTATTAATTATTTTATTGCAAGAGCGAGGTGATTCGAACACCTTCCGATGATTTTGAAGATCGCCATACTAACCGATTGATACTACACTCTTTAAATTATAAATTTAATGTATTAAATAAGAGAATTATCAATATTAATAATTAATTATAAATTATTATATTCCATAGCTCTTTATTAGATATAATTTTTAAATGAAAGTAATACAGATTTTAAATTTTATTATCTCTTTTATTTTTAATATTTTCTATTAGAGAAATAAATAGTTTTTTAAATGGTTAATATAATTAAAATTATTTAGATGTTCGAATCATCACTATTTCATAAAACTTATACGAAATTAGTATAAAGTATTAAACATGTTTGCACTTTTATGTTTCCCCAATCATATTAAAATATATGAGTAAGATAAAGACCTTCGGGCAAAATGTGTACTTATAATATCCTTTTGATAATATAAGTTTACTTTTATCTCATACCTACGGGCTGCTGTTAAATCCAAATGTATAACTAGGCAGCTCACGAAATTAATCCTAGAGACATCTTTAAAAAACAAAATGACAAAAACAAAAACAAACAAAATTTTATTTACAAATTCTTACTACAGATTTATTAGTTCTAAAGTTACAGCTAAAGTTGTGTTACCTGCCCGGAGGTATAAAGTAACAACTAATCTTTTACCTGAAAATATTCACTCTATTTTTATACAAGATCAAATTAATAAATTATATCTTTCTTGAGTAGATCAGCCTAATTCAATTAAAGAAAATTTCTTTTGGTTGAAATGATGAGCTAAAGGTTTAATTATTGCTATTCTAAAATTCTTAGAAAGCATCTGATTTCTATTACTAAGTAAATATCCTATAATACAAAAATTATTAAAATATTTATTTATATTACCTGTGTAAAATTTATTTTTAAAAGATTAGCTCTAATATGAAAAATATTAAGTTATATTAAATATTTAAGAACAATTTTAATAGGTTGAAGTTTAATATATTATAATTATGATATACAAAGTTTATATTCTTTATTTTATTATTATTATATTAATTTATATAATGATATTACTGTAACTATATTAAATCTTAGAAATAAATTAGATATGATTTATAATATTTTATTTAATAAATCCCCATCTAAATTACCTGATATTATAGAAAATGTAGTTATAGAAAAGGAAGTTATAGTTATAGATCCTAATACATCTAATAATATTCCAACTAATAATATTCCAACTAAGAATAATCCATTTTATTATAATAAAGAAATTTATTATGCTTTATTATTTATAGCTGGTGGTGCTATATTATATTATTATTCTACTGATATTAATAACTATTTTCGACCTCAACCACCTGTTAATCCAACTCCTGATACAATATTTAATACTGTAAATCTGGTACCTATACATAATTCCCCTGTGTCTAGTGCAGGTTCTATTACTCCAACTAATGTTAAAAGTTCTTTACCACCTATTAATGATGATATTCTTCAAAAACAATTTGATGGTTTAATTAGTGAAGCATCATCTTCAACATCTAATTTAGCTAATACAGCTTCAAAAATAGAAGATAGTAATACAAAACTTCTTAAAGCTATTGAAAAATTAAATAAATTCAGTGAAGAGAATTTTTACCCTATGGGAAATTACCCTATAGATTAATATAATTTATCCCCTGTATCAGTTCAAGTCTTATTGATCGTTATTCTAAATTTGGATGTTTGGAATATAGCCAGCCCCTTAAAAATAAAAATCTTATCTCTCTTTTTTGTTTATTTTTTTGTTTTTATTTGTTTTTTGATAAAATAGGCTAAATATTTTTAAAATGATCTTTATCAGAATTGAACTGATGCTAATTACTTGAAGGATAACTGTACGACCATTATACTAAAAGACCTTAATTTAAATATTAGTTACTAAATTTGTGTTCCTTCCACCCTAAAGGTCAGGAGCGGGAAAAAATAATAAAAAAATATTTATTTTATTTGAATATTTTTATACGAGTAATCAGATTCGAACTGATGATATCTACTTGGAAGGTAGAGGCTATACCAACTTAACTATACTCGCTTTCTTTCTTTCTTTAATTTATCTTTAATTTTATTAATTTCTTAATTAATTAATTTCTTAATTTCTTAATTCCTTTTATATTTAAAAATTTATTATAACAATTTTTATGTTATATCTTATAATTTTATAATAATTTATAATTTTATAATTTAGTATTTTTAATAATAATTTCTTTCTTTTACATTTATTTATTAATTTACTTAAAGTTTTGTAGGTTCCATTGAACCTATACTGACTATATTTCTAAGTAAAAAAATACCATCAAAATTACTTAAAAATTGATTTTGAATTATTACATGACTAGGTAAAACTGGATTCATACCAAATCTACCGAATAAACTGTTCATTAATAATTTAGAAATAAGATACATAGGATCGCTTTTAGGAGTATTTTGTTTAATTAAATATAATGTATTAATATAAGATTTAAATAAATTAGCTTTACCAAAGGTATAACCTTTAATTATTTTAAAGGTGTAACCATATTGAATATATTCAAATAATTCTTCTGAAAATAATCAATCATTTCAACTACCTAAAGGTGCCATAGTTCTTAAACCATTTGGAGTTTGAACTTTAGTTTGTAAAACAGGTCTATCCATATCTTTAGGAGTTTCAATTTCACAGTAGAAAAATCCAAATGGATATTTAATTCTATTTAAAATATCTCCTTCCCCGAAGGACAAAGTATTTAATAGGTCCAAAAGGCATGTCATTATTACACATTACTGTAGGATAAAGTGAATTTACATCATATTTTCTTAAATTTTAACCATGTGGGATATACATATCAGTATGACCTCCAGTAAAAGATTCTTTAATATCGTTAAATATTTGACCGCTAAATTTTGGTATAGTATTTTTAATTAAAAAATTAGTTCTGAATATTCCAACAGCTAAAGAAGGTAAAGTAGGGTATCTATTAATATTAACATTAAATTTATCAAAAATTAAATAATTAAATTTAGTTAAAATATTATAAAGTGTAATACAATCTTGTTCACAATATTTTATTGTTTCTAATCTTAAATTTCAGTTTTCTAGTGGTATTGAATCATAAATATCTTGTGGAATATTATCTCAAAGTTTAATGTCAGGTTTAGTTCCTATAAAATTTAAAGGAATATTAATATTATTAACAAAATTATAAGGGAATCAAGATTTATTAATTACACCAAAAGATTTTGCTAATTTTCTTAATGATCCAGGTAATAATAATAAAGAATCTCTAAATATTACTTTACCATTTTTATTATTATTTAATGGAAAATTTAATACTAATTGAATCATTTTAGAATATCTAATTATTGGATCCAATGAACCTATACTTACTATATTTCTTAATAAGAATATACCATCAAAAGAACTTAAATTATGGGCATAAACTAAATAATTATTATATTTACTAATACAAATACTTTTTATTGCAGCAGCGCCGCCTTGTAACATTAAATCACTATTTTTAAAATCAGTTAAATAATAACTTCAACTAATAGTACCATCAAATAAACTGATACAATAAGGTATAACTTGAATATCTAAAGTTCTAGTTTCAATATCTAATGTAATATATTTATTAATTATTTTATTTGCAGGTTTTGTAATATCAATATATCCTGTTTTTCTAGTTATTTCTTTAAAGGTAATATTACCATTCTCAATTATATATGTATCATTATTTTTTATAAAAATAATTTAGATTTAAAAATATTCTTCTTTTAAAAAATTATATAAATTTAAATATCTTTTTAGTTAATTATTTATTAAATTTTAAAAATTTACAGTTTAATTATCTTTTTATAATAAATTTGTTAAATATTATAATATTAAAGTGGATTTAGCTTGACAAAAATAAAAATAGATTCTACTTTAAATTTAAAATACCTCCGAGCATTTTTATAGGGGGAAAAAAAAAATAAAAAAATAAAATGATTAAACATATAATAATATGTTTTCTTTATATTTTACTATGAGTATAATAATAAGAAAGCAATCATTAATGAGAATAAACCAGTAGCTTCTGCTAGAGCGAACCCTAAGATAGCGAAACTAAATAATTGTCCTCTTATTTGAGGATTTCTAGCTGTTGAAGCAATTAAAGAAGAGAAAATTAATCCAATTCCTGCTCCAGCTCCTATTAATCCAGAACAAGCTAAACCTGCTCCAATATATTTTGCAGCTGTTAACATTATTAAATATATAATATTTTACGACAGTGTCTAACGAAATATGAATTTATAAACATACACTCTCTTTTATATTTAATATTTGGGGTTAAGAAAAAACTATATTGTGGAGTTAAATAAAAATAATAATATATAGATACCGTAACAATTAGCTAAAGTAAAAATAAATATAGAAATTAAAAAGAAATAAATCCAAATAAAATTATTAAGTTTTAATATTTTAATTAAAAATAAATAAATTTTATTTAAATATTTACCTAAAGGGTAATTAATAAGATTTAAATTATTATTAGCTATTAAATTAACAGTAAAAATTAGTATTAATAATAAAATTAAATAAATGATAATAAAATCTAAAATAAAAATATAATTTAATAAATTATAAATTTCATTTTTATGTTCTAATAAATAAATATCACCTGCTTCTAATGGAGAATTAATTTCAAATATAATAGGATCTACTTTAAATTTAATGTTTGAGCTGAGGTATTTTAAATTTGTCGACCTTCCACCCTAAAGGTAAGGAGCGATTGTACAATTAATTAGTATCAGTTCAAGTCTGATTGATCGCAACTATTATTAATAAAATTTGGATGTTTTTAATTATTAAAAAGGTTTTGTTGTTTTTCATTCTTTTAAATTAAATTATTTTGTATATATTTGTATTAGACTTTAAAATTTAATTATTGTCCCTTCCATCCTAAAGGTCAGGAGCGGTACCCACAGTTTAATAGCCCTTAATTCTTTTTTGATTAAGTATATTTTGTTATTATAAATAAATATTATAAAATATACCTTCGGGCAAATGTTTTTTATAAACAAATTTTAACTAAAATAATAATTAAAAATTAATTTTTGTACTAATATAACAGTAAAATAATAAAATATTAACTTAAATAACAGTAAAATATTATATTTGTATTAATGTAATTAATTTATATTACAAGTAAAGAGATTTGAACTCTTACAATCGTTGATTATAAATTCCTAAGATTTACCCGGCTACCAAATTTCGGCATACTTGTTAAAAAAGATAAATTAAAAATTATAAAAATAAAAAATATAACAAAGCGCAGCAGCGCAGCCTTGTATAAAAAGCTTTAAATTTTATAAATTATATCCTTAAAGTTTTTAAAGTTAAAAAATAAAATTAAATAATAAGAAAAATTTATTTATCCTTATTTGCGTAAACTAAATATAAATTACGCTAATTAGGTAAAAATAATAAAAAAAAATAAGAGATAAAGGGATCGAACCTTTGTTTTCAGTGTGTAAGACCAACGTTTTAACCACTAAACTAATCTCTTTATTAAAGAGAAATTATACCTCCAGGCAAACTTAAAAAATAAAAAAAATACCTCCGGACAAACCAAATATATAAACAAAATATAGGGGGTATAATAAATTTAATTTCCAGCAGCACTTTCCAGTACGGCTACCTTGCTATGACTTTTGAGATGTTATTTAAATGGATTAATTAAAACTAATTTGCTTAACATAGAAGTTTTAAAACTAAAAATAAATTAAAATTTAAAACTAAACTTATGACCATTATTAGGTCTTAATACATTTAAAAAACGTAACTAAATTTATAATACTATGTAAAAGTTTGAAATTTCGTAAGAATTTCCTCCATTATAAACTTCTTCCCAGCGACAGACAGTTAGTTCATCACGGATAGTAACTTCACCGTTGCGCCTAATGATCAACGATTACTCGAAATTCCTTCTTCATGACACCGAATTGCAGGTGACAATCCGACTAAATATTTAATATTTTAACTTTTTTTAATGATTAGCTCCTCCTTATTTCCCATATTTCAGAATTATTAATAAATATATTTAATAATTAATATTTTCCGAATAATACTATTCAGAAAAAGGGAACAGTCTCGCTTCACTTTGTAAAAGTTTTTGTGGCACGTCTATAGCCCAGTGCATAAGGGCCATAACGACTTGTCTTAGCCCCAAATGAAACTCTATAAGAATCATAAATTGTTAAGTAAATATAAAAAAATTAAATTAAATTAAAAAAATAAAATAAAAAAATTTTGAGGAATAGGTAGTAACATACAAATTTAATAAAATAAAATAACAATAGATGCTGTAGAAATA
>SAUE01000914.1:0-10297 GCA_009724625.1 Deladenus siricidicola | reverse complement strand
CAATATCAAATTCGGATTCCGCTCTCCTCAAAACCCCTTATCCATAATTTTCACGCAATTCTATAGTAAAACAAAAGTCGAAAATTTAAATTTCAAATTCCCGCCGAAAAAAGTGCTTAAAAACAAAAACCACATTTAAATTCGAACTCCCCGCCCCTCAAAACCTGTTCCACAATTTTCACTCAATTCCACAGTAAAAGTAAAAAGTTGAAAAATTCAAATTTGAATTCCCGCCAAAAAACTGTTAAGAACAAAAAAAACCAATATCAAATTCGACCTCCTCGCCCCTCCAAACCCCTGATCCACAATTTTCACTCAATTCCACAGTAAAAGAAAAAAGTTGAAAATTTGAAATTTGAATTCCAGCCGAAAAAGTGGTTAAAAACAAAAGTGCAGATATGTTTTGGAATGCCCACTATCGATTTTAGGGGGGTCCCAATTAAACGTTTCATCGATTTATAATGAAATAAAAAAGTTGGAAATTTAAAATTCAAATTTGGCGCCAAAAAAGTGGGCGGAGCCAAAAATGAATATTGCCATGTCCTTGCCCGTAGTCGGTTTAGGGGGGGTCGCCAGTAAACACTTTTCGATCCGAGTCCAGGAACAGTGTCAAAAACCCGAACGAACATTTCGTTACGTACATAAAACAGCGCTATAGTAAATATAGATTTGTTGGTGAACAAGATTAGAGAAGTTGAAGCCGAAATACGTTTGAATATATGAAAGTCAATCGTGGTGGGACAAATTCCATTTAACTTTCGTTAAAAAAATTTAACTTTTGCCAAAAGTTAAATTAAAAATTTCACTTTTGCTTTTAACTTTCAAAAGTTAAATTAAATTTTTAACTTTGAAAATTAAAAGGAAAAGTTAAATTAAGTTTTTAACTTTGGCAAGTAAAAGTTAAATTTTTAATTAACTTTTACCTTTAATTTTGGAAACACTGTTTCCAAATTTTGGCTGAATTTCGACTTTCCCGCGCTTTTCTGGATTTCCGGGCCGTTTATAAACTCTTATTCAACGCGATTTATACTCGGAATTGGCTGAGACGTTGAGAATTCTCGGTCAGTTTCGTATACTGGACAACGTTGAGAATTTAATTTCGAAGTGGTAAATTTATTTTTTAGACTTTTGGAAGAAATCGAAATGAAAATTAAAAAAAAGATCATTATATAATACCCAATTTTATGCAAATAAAATATATAACAAAATATTGTAAATTTATTTATTTTTTACCAACCAAATGTTTAAAGAAATACTTTTGAGGTGAATATCATATTCCGGGTGAGACTTGGCAACCCAAACATATTTGAAAGTCCAGAGAACAGATTTTAGTGTTTTTTTAGCACTTATTGGTGCTAAAAATTCATGCATGATGTCACATTTTAGTAGCGCTTTGAAGTTTTTTTTATAACATTATGGAGCTAAATTAGCATCAAAATTCCATAAACGTTATATGGCATTTAACCTGTTTCCTGCCTAAAAGAGTAAGGAAGTGATTGTTCTCTTAAAGCTCTCGACTCTGCCATATCTTAACGACAAAATGGAACCAACAAATTTCAAATTAAAAAAACCGCGAAAGAGGCAAAGTACCGAGTGTTGTTTAAACGAACAAAAAATTGGAAAAGGGTATTGTTTAGAATAATACAAGAGTAGAAGTTTATAAACAAAATAAATATCTGCCTAAAATTTTTCATTTGAAAGTGTTCAAGATTAATGTTATGAAAACAATACCCATCAAAAATATTGTGGAAAGTTGTAGCTAAACTAATTATGGTAAAAAAGGTCGCAAATAAACAAACCACCTATATTATTGCAACAAATTGTTTTATACCGGCGACCATATTGTTGTTGTGACTATTAAATTAGATAAAAGAGGGTTTAATAGCAGCACGATTAAAATTAACAGAAGAGAAAAGCATAACAAAACAATTTAACAAAACCAAGTGATTGAAGTCTTTCTTCGACAATTCTTCCAAATTTACTGGGAATTTCTTCCAAATTTACTAAGGAATTTATAATTAAAAAAATGTTTTGGCGATTTTTAATCTTAAGAAAAGAATTCAATCACCGGAAAAAAGGTTAAAAGAAAAAGAAACATCGGGGAAAGATAACTTTAATAATTATTTTGAATAACTAGTATCTTTAAATAACAAACAACAAAAAATCCCAAGCCTAAAAAAGTGCACGGATCAAAGAGACGTTCTCCTATAATTTTTCTCGTCGGAATGGAGAAAAACCGTAGAACGCCTAGTTCGACTTGGCCGGAGTGGTCGGCTTCACGGGGCTGGCGCCCGGCTTCGCGGAGACATTCTTCTCCGTCTCGCCCTCCACGTTCGCGTTACCGTCGACTTTCGTGCGCTTCTCCTGCGAGGCGTCGTCAGCCTTTCCGTTCTTCTCGGACGGCTCATCGACCTTCTCTTCCTCCTCCTCGTCATCGGTCTTGCCGTGCGTTCGCTTGCGGGCTTAAATTTGATTGATATGAATTTTTATGTCTTATTTTTGTTTTCTTCAGTGTAATTTTTTAACTGAATTGTGACATGGCATCATTTCTTCTGTTGGCTTTTTTTGTTTTTGGAAGAAAATGTCAGATACGCGGTAGAGGTTGGGGAGTCAGGCACATTTATTATATGGAGATCAAAGCCAATTTTTTTTAACTTGAGTTAAAAAACTTTTTTCACAACCATCAACCATCTAGGATTTTGGACGGGAGGAAACGACCAATAATTTTAGATCAAATTTTGCGAATAGCTCGAGCCAAAGAATTTTTACTTACGATTTACTTAAAAACATCAAAAAAGTTTTTTAATGGGCATGATTTCCTTCCCCGTAAATACGCCACTCAAAAACAAACAAAAATTGGAATAATAGAAGATTTAAATAAAAACACACCGATTTGCTTCGCGGACGGACTCTTCTTCTCATCCTTGTCGTCACTCTCCGCGTCGCCCGCAGCTTCTTTCTCGGTTTCACCTTCGACTAAATTTAAGCCGGAACATTACTCCATTTTTTATCAAAGTTTTTTTTTTCAAAATAAGAAACATACCTCCATTCGCATACTTTTCGTAGTAAGCTTTAGCCTCTTCAAACGTGGGGAATTTCTTTTGAAGAGGTTTCGGATAATCCGCAATCTAAAACCAATTAAAATAAAATGCGTATGATTTCTTTTTCAAATCGGTTTTAATTTCAATTAATCAACGAAATTTTCTACTTACATGTTGCTTAACAACGCTGAAATCGGTGAAAACTCCGGCGACCTTTGCGCGCGGCACCGCGTAGAACACCTTGCTGTCCTTATCGACATCGACTAAAACACTATTATGAGGAAGAAGAAAAATAACCACTTGAAAAAAAACTTTCAAAATATCGAGAAATTACATACAGGTTACTTCCGTCGGCTCATACGACTTTACGAATTCCTCGGCCTCGCCACGAGTTTCAAACTTCTTGAAGACGGGCTGCGGAAAGCCGGTGGTCTATAAATTTTAAATATACACTTAAAAACTGATAAAAAAATTGCAAGATAGTTTACCAATTGAATACATACAGATATAAAAAAATAGAAAAATCCCAAAAACCTGTTTCTGACAGTCCGCCCACTTCTCATAAATGCCGCGCTTGTAACCGAAAGCAACTGCGTAAAATTTCTCAGCCATCTTATTGAAGATTGTAAGAGTTTAAAGCTTCTAAAATTCAAAGCATATATCCACATACGTTCTACGAACTAATACAACCGCAAGTCCAATAAAATCGTACAAATGCAAGAAATTTCGAGGTAAATTCGTTAACCTCTTAAGCGAAAAAATATAAACTATCGCGCATATTATTTTTTATGTACACAAGAAATAAAATGAGTCAAATCGGAAAAAAGCAAAAAATTGCAGCCAAATCGTGAAAATTAATATACAAATATTTTTAATTAAAAAATCGTGAATTCTTTTTTGCAAGATCAAAAAATTATTTGAAAAAAAATAAAGCAGCAAAGTTTTCTAGTATTCTTAGCATTACTCAGAAACGAGCATAAAAAGAAAACCCGTAAGAATTTCTAAAAAATCACAATTATGGCCATCTTTAACTGCAAACCTCTGGGAAATTCCCCTTCGGTTCAAGACCATAATAACATAAACCGAAAAATCGTAAATGAAATCTAGTGTCAAGATTTTCCATAAGATTATTACAAGTAGAACAGCTAAAAACACTTTGGACTTTCTGTGTCTAACTTCTCTGTGACTCCATTTGCTTGATGAAATCGTCGGCGAGAGTAGCGGTCTTCGCCTCCGCAGAACTGCCCACCGGCTCCCTGACCGCCGACGGTGCTTTGCCCAACTCGCCCGCCGTCACCTCCCAAAGAATTCTGTCAACTTCATCCTGCAAAAAAATCACATGTAAAAAATTGTATATGGCAAATAGATGACCAGAAAAGTGATGCTCATTGTTATATAAGTAGGTGAGAAAAATTTCTCAACAAAAAATCGTCAATTACCTGAGCTTGATCTTCCATTTCCTCCGGATCCATTGAATCCAGTGATTCTTCGATCATTTCCTCCATAATACCGACTTTTGTCATTTCCTTCGACATCTCTCGCATGGTTTGCATTATTTCGGGAACCTAGATTCCGAACCGGTAAAATAATTAATGAAGAACTAAGACTAGGGCCGAAAATGTCGAAGAGTGAATATGTCCTGAATGGCGCAGTTGGTAGCGCTCTCTTTTAGAGTAACAGGGCGCAGGTTCAAGTCCTGCTAGGGGCTGTTCACTTTTCGGCATCTACAGTTCAACGAGTATGAAACGGCGAGACACCGGACGACAATGCGGGGGCCCGGCACGTTTCACATTACTACTACAAAGATGAAAATTCCTACCTTGACCAGCTGTTGCATACTGCGCATGACGTCCGTGGATTGTTGGATGGCGCCGGCCATTCGCATCGCAGCCACCTGATGCTGCATATTCATTACTATCGAGTTGATTTGCGTGCAGCTAACGTGGAGTTTGGAAACCGCCTAAAACAAACAACTTACTACTTTAGCTACTCCCATTTAGGCTTGCAACTTATTTGGTATATATCTTGCATCTTATTGGTATATAAATAAAACATTACAAACATATGGCAATTTTTAATGAAAAAGATACTTTTCTGGATTGGACAATCGACTTTGCCAAAATGACGCAGACATCTCGGTCATTTTTCTTTGCAGCCGCTTTGATCTCTCGTTTCACCTAAAACCAAAAGGTAATATTTTATAATTTTATACCAGAGACCCTCCGCAATTAAGTGAATCTCGTGGATATAGGTATTTTTGCTGTTTATTCCCCCCCCCCCCAAACCATAGGATTTTTTCATGAAATTTTTTCCGATTATTGTCCTGAAAATGTTGCCTAGTAGGTAATTCGATGCGTCGAATCCAAATCTAATAAAATTTTTGACCTGCGACGCGTCGCTACCTTGCTATAGGCGCGCTCATGCAGCGCGTCAAAAATTTTTTTGCAGATTTTCCTAGCATATAATACATCAATCGGAAGCGTTTGGTGAGCTGATCCTGAATCTGATAAAAATTTGTTATTTTTGTGCAGTTTTTGACATTGTTATTGGGGTGGGGTATGGCGACCCCCCAACGTGTTGAAGTCTAATTAAAACTATACGTCTAAACCAAACTCAGAGTCCCCAGATTTAGCACGGGTTGGGGGGGTCGCTATATCCCACCCCAATTGCACACGTGTTAGGTTGAGGGGTTGCTATACTCCGTGTGAAAATGTCAAAAATTACAAAAACAACAAATTTTTATCAGATTCAGGATCACCTCGCCAAGCGCTTTCGATTGATGTATTATATACCATTAAAAAGTATTAAAAATTTTTGACGTGCCGCGTGACCACGTCTCCAGCGTGGTAGCGACGCGTCGCGCGTCAAACTTTTTTTTATCAGATTCACCGCATCAAATTACCTACTAGGCAATATTTTTAAAGCAAAATTCGAGAAAAAATTTTGACCAAAAAAAACCTATGGTTTGGGGGGTGGGAATAAACAGAAAAAGTACACAAAGATATTTACGTAGACCAAAAAATTTCTGAAGCGAGTGGAAAAAGTTAAGCTTCGTTCGGTATATCATTATTTTTTTGGAGTTTTCAAATATTTTTCAGTGCAATTTGATAGTTAACGACGCGGAAATGTAAAGACATCACAAAGAAGAATTCCAGGCCAAATATCAAGTATGACTCATAAAAAACTAACCTTTTCCTCTTCTCGTTCAATAGCATTAATTTGTCTCTTCAATCCATTCATTTCGGTGCGCATTTTGCGCTGAATTTCCCGGACCTGTTCCTTGGGATCCTTCTTTGTTTGTCCGAAAAGGCCCATCATTTGCGTTAGTTATAAGCGAATCCCTGCGAAGAAAAAGAAATTTTGAGGAAAAATTCTTTTCACTTGTAAAATTTGGCAAGACTTAATAATACTTGGCAACATTTACGCGCGCAAATTTGAAGTTGCCAAACACCCCACCACAACAACTTTCCCCAACACGCGCCTCGTCAAAGTTGAAAATGGCGAGGAAGAATGAAAACATAATTAGATAGCTATCTATCAATAGGTCATTAAATAGAAGTGGGCAGACTCAATAAGAGAGAACTGACAATCAGAGCAAAACTGGACGTCTCAGCGAACTCGTCTCGCGAGCAAATTGACTGGTTCCATTTCAAAAATATTTCATGGCCCCTTACGTTAATCTCTGCGTATTATGGGACTCCGCAAAGAAACTTCCTCAAATTTAGCAGAAGCCACATTAGAAAAATGAACAATTGGCATAATAAGATTTTATTCGGCAAAAGTAAACGATTTTTACAACGTAAACCACCACCAGCGTTTTTGACAAAAATCCAGAATTTCCAAACTGTAAACAGCGCTGTAAAATCAATATTGTATTTCACTTCAAGACGGAATAACGATTAAACGGATATTGGAGTAACTTTTACACGTTCTCTCACCAAATGTACATTTTTTACCGGCAATTTGGGGGTAATTGGCGAAAGTGGGACCTCGATCAATTTTTTTCGGAAACGCAAAACATTTACATTTTCCAACACGCAAAGGTCAGAAATCAGGGGACCAAGGTAGTGTGATTTTAAGAAAATACCAAAATTTTATTTTTCCCCAAAATCGCTGAAACACCAATGATTATGTATTTTTAAGGCCACAAAATAGATTTCCGTTGTATTTTCATCGATTTAAAGGATTTCAAACGGTTTGAAGAAAAAATAAATTTTCTGATATTTTCCTAAAATCGCACTACCTTGGTCCCCCTGTGGATTTCTGACCTTTGCGTGTTGGAAAATCTACTTGTTTTGCGCTTCTGAAAAAAATTGATTCGATATCTGGAATCTGTGCATCATCATCAGCATTCAAATGTCATATGAAATGTGCAAAATGGTTGTGGTCCCACATTCGCCAATTTAGCCGCAATTTGCATTCATCACGTGTGCACAGCTTGGATAGCTAAAATTTTTTTTTGAGAAGTTGAAGTCGGAAAGCACTTTTCAAAAAAAGTGTTTGGCGTATTGATGTTAATTATTCCGCCCGAATTTTGATAAGTTTTTTTGTTACAAATTTGCATCTTCTGAATGATCGATAGAAATGCCTGTGTTTGGCAATATCAGCAAAAAAGTAACACAATAATGAAAAATATAAAGCACTTCACTTTTCGAAACCCTATTTTCCAAACCAAAATGATCCAAACCCTAAATAATGAATGATAAAAATACTGTTTTCAAATGTAAAACACAATAAAGATTACTGAAGTCTATACATTACAGAGCATTGAATAATATAATTCGCTAGTCACTACCGCCACCGCTGGTATTTTCAGCGGGCCAACTGAAGTCGGACCAATAATGAATTCTTAGTCTCTCGAGCAACAGCCGCACTCGTGGAAATTCGTCGTTGAGAAGATCCGTGATCGGCTGGCGAAACGGAAGATAGTACCCCACGCCGAGATGGCCGAACAACGCGAAATCGGGCTGCAAAGATTGATTTCATAGTTCGAAGTACCACAAAAATTAAAAAATAAAAGTTCGATTCGTTTGCTAATCTCGCGCTTGTTTGCAATACATAAATGGGACTCACAATCGTTGGACGGACGCCAATCAGAAATTTTTTGTCACCGAGAATGTCGTCAACAGCCTTCAGGTCACGTCTCAAAATTTCGATGATTGTTTCACGCGGAAGCCGACCCATTCCCTCGGTATTTAACCGCTCTTCCGCCTAATAAATTTCAAAAATTTCCGCCTCTATGAAATATCCTTGCTAAGTCCAATAAAATAGCTTACATTAGCTTTTATTTTTCTGGCGACGAAGGATGCAACGAATCCGGGCATTGACATGCCGCTGACATTCGGATTAGCCGAATTATGCGCATTTTCAATGGAGCGGAAGTAAGTGATCGCACTGAAAGTTGGTGAAATTTTTTGTTACATATCGTAAAAAGCAAGGAAAAGCCTAAACGACTCGCTGTTATGGTGAAATGGTAAACATGTCGTGTGAACACAACCAGATTTTCAGAAATAACTTTTAAAGTCCTAATTTTGAAGAGTGATTTTCAGAATTTATTGTATGTATGGCTCTGAAAAGACTTACTAGTAAGTGCTGCCCTCGAGCATCCGTTCAACGGCTCTCGCCAAGCCGGCCTGCTCGGCACTGAGACCCTCGTCGATTTGAAAATGTTTGGTGAGATGCCACAAAATCAGCTGCGAATCGGAGATTTGCTCGCCGTTTAGCTCAATGAAAGGCACTCGGCCCTCCTTCGAGCGAATAGTCCACGAGCCAAGCGCCTAAAATGTATAATTTCGGTTTAAAATTTTTCCCCGGCTTGAAGTCGAGACAAATTTTTGAGGACGAACTCCCCCAAGCTCAGCGGTGGATGGAGTAATTTACTATATTTATTACTTTATTTTATATACAATAAGTATTCTGCTTTATTTCCCAATCAAATACCCTATAATAATAATAATCTACTACGTTTCAATTCAATATCCCAGTATACATACATATATAGCTTGTTTTTGGCTTTTTGGCGTTGAGTTGACCTCAAAACAAAAGCCCATGCATTTTATTTCAAAAGTTTTTGTTCTTTTTCGCGTTTTTATGACGTATTAAATTGTTATTATTATTATTATTATTATATTGAATGTGTCTTAAAAGGCTATGTGTTAAATTACTGTATCTCAAAAATTTCACAAAAACAACACCACGTATAAAACCACGTACCATGTAAAAATAAATGAAAACTTCCTGGTACAACAAATATTTAAATTATAGGTATAGTTAATTTCAACCAAAAATAAATTGTTTCGGGAAAATCGAGAAGCACCTATTTTTAATCATTTTTAAAGATTATTTAAAAATGTAGTTTAGCATGTTTTTGTTTAAGTAGATAATTTTAACATTTTAATCTTTCATTTGTTAACATTTATATCACAAAATGTTCCCTTTCCAAGTCTCTTTGACCATACGGTTTTTAAATGGTCTAATGCTACCATAAGCTTCTTGTGTAGAAGTCGCAACCGTTGCTGAGCCGCTTACGGTAGACTCGTGTACGACCGTAAATGTTGCCGATAAACAGTTACACCAACACAAATTACGGTAGCTTACAAAGCCGAGGATTGTGGAATGGAATTCTGGCATTGAGAATTACCTCATATTTGATGTCATTAGCGCGTAAAAATGTCTCGACTTTCATGCAAAAAGGCGACATATTCGGAATAACCGGCGATCTCGGGAACTGGTACAAGTAGACGAAGTCCTTCTTCCAGTTTGTCTTCTGCAATTCCGGACGTCCAAACAAAGAGAAGCTGAAAATACACAAAATCAGCTGCATCAAAAATAAAATTACTTAAAGAGCTAGACTCAAGCGAAGGAACATAACGACTATTTTACAAAGAAAATACATAGTTCCCGCTCATAAAAAATATTAGAGTAAAATGTAGTAAAACCGTAGAATTACTTTTGCTAAAAAAATATTTTTTGAACCCAGAGATGTTTTTTCAATAAAATTTGAAAACTTTTTAAGCTTTACAAGGATTTTTTAAATAAAATACAATCTTTTAAGGAGAATATACTTCTCAAGTTTTATTAATGCTTATTAGCCTTACATTCCACATACAGTAGCGGAAATAAAAAACGGGACACCTATTAAACAAGTGTTTGTTCTTGTTTATTTTGGTGTGGATGTAACATGGAAACTTTTTGCAAATACTTTTTTGTAGCATTTTTTATGCTGAATTCAATGGTATAATTCATTTTTTTATTTG
>SAUE01000076.1:402333-419848 GCA_009724625.1 Deladenus siricidicola | reverse complement strand
TGTTTAATTTTTTTCTCGCGTTCGTTTCTACGACGTAATAAATTATTATTATTATCTTGAAATGAATCCGAGGATGAATCCAGTGAATCCACTAAATTTGGATTCAAGTTCTTTAAATTGGGCCCAGGATTCAAAAAATGCCACATCATGCCAAATGAATCCGCACCGCTGGATTCATTTGTTTTGTGGAACGACCAGATGAATCCAACTCGTATATATTTTTTGGATTCACGAAAATGCGAATCCGCTTCTCCGGATTTTTTAGAGAAAAAGCGGATTCAAATAAATTTTGGGTTATTCGAGATGAATCCAATTTTTCTCAAGCGAATCATGAATCCGGATTCGACTCCGACCTTACGAATCCGGATTCAAGTGCTTTATGAATCCAATTTTGAATCCACGATTTCGAATCCGCTGCGATGAATCCGAACATTCCTGGATTCGAATCCGGATTCGCGGATTCACTTCCGATTCGAGTCAAAGCACTGGTAATAACACATTTAATTATAACTATTGTCTAACAAATTAAATTATTTCATTTCAACATGAGATTAAAAAATGGACAACTTTTAAAACCGCCAAAACATGTGAATACAATTTTTATCATTCACAAATTCATTCTGGTATCAGTGTTCTTGATGATAAGAAATTCACATAAAAAGGGAATGTTAGAAAAACTGCGGAACATCTTTGTATGCAAAATGTTCTGAATTAGAAATGGCATAAAACATTTTTTTGTTCATAGTAAAAAAGATTCATTGGTTAAAAAACTTGAAAAAAGCTTTTTTTCCGAAGCAAAATAGTCGATTCAAAAAAACTCAAATTCCGCATTAGCATAGAAAAATAGGAACAAAGAAATGAACGAAATATGATGATCACTTTTTTTTCACCAACGTTGGGCAAATGAATTTTTTTATATGGTTTTATATCTACTAGAAATTTTTGTGCTTCGAAGATGAAATATTTAATTTTCGACAAAGAAGATACGACTACCATTTTTTAATAAATTTGAAATTTGTTTTCGCGAGGAAAAAGTAGGGACCAAAGTTCTCAAAGATTTTTATCAAGTAAAAAAGTCGGTTGTTGTTGTGTTCATTATTTCAGAAATATTTAACACAAAAACGATGAGGTAAACATTCAAATCGTATGGCAATTTATTACCGTTCCTGGGAATAGGACGGAACTTATTCCATATGTTTTCAAGTTTTTTTAGTTGGAATTTTCACACAAAAAATGTTGAATTTTAAAAATGAATTTGATAAATAAAAAATTCCATAAAAATCAATAATTTTTGTGATTGAAAAAAAATCAATTCTTTTAAAATCAGAATTTTTTTAATTCGTCGAAATTTCATTAAAATTCCGCAATTTTTATATTTTACTTTGCTTAATTTTTTAAAGCACTGTGCAGTACATATTGTGCTGTGCAGTACATATTTCAGTACTGAAAGTCTAGAAACTTTTTATTTTAAATATTGTTTGGCATTATGTGAAAATTTTGAAGGCCTAAATTTTCGTGAATAAATAAAAAATTAGAATAAATTAATTTTTTCTTGTTTTGTTATAAAATATTGTAGCTTTTCGTCTTTTATCGGTCTACTATCGCTGAGGTCTGCGCCCAATCTTTTCATAAAATTCTATAAAGCGGAGAGAAATTTTTGTTGTCGGCATTCTTTGACGGCTAAAGGACAATTGTTGACGTCTCGATTTTCTGCTAGAAACTTTCCTCCTTTTCTTTATTCGACGCTTTTTAAGTCGGATTATTTCGCGGTATTTCGTCAAATAGGTTGGTTCGTCGTTGAGGCGTTATCCTAATCAAAAATTTTATTTTTTTAATGTTCATGCTGCATATTTTTTTGGTTTTTTTAGAAATTGATGATTTTCTTCAGCAAATTTCATCATAACTTTTTTTGATTTAAACTATTAAAAATCGATGTTCTTTTCTGCCTTTCTGCATTAAATATAATTTTACAAATTGTTATTCATTATTAAATAGCTATTAGTATTTTTCTTATTTTAGACGTGCGGAGTAGCTCAAACGTTTCTGTGAATTTCAGCGAAGTTGGTGCAAAGAAGATGGACATCGACGTCTGCAACGGATTGGTTTCGACTGGTGAGATTTTTGAATTTTCTTCCGTAGTAACGCGTTTCGGCGCGATTTTAACGATTATCTGAATTTGTGAGTCGGATTAGGTGAATAATCGCTCATTATTATGTATTTCGAGATGAATGTACTCATGGATTTTTAAATTTAGAAGATTTTGAGATTAATTTTGTGATTTTTGTTCATGAATTTTGTCGAAAACAAATTTAGAGAAAATACTTTTAATTGTTAGCAATTGAAAGCATTAGCTGTATTTACGTTGCTATTACAAATTCAATATTTTTGAATTTTCAGATGACTTTGAGCAACAGAGATTTCTCTTCACCAGCGAATCGGTCGGTGAAGGCCATCCCGACAAAATGTGCGATATGATCTCGGATGCCGTTCTCGACGCGCATTTGGAGCAGGATCCCAACGCGAAAGTAGCTTGTGGTATGTGATTTTTTGAAGATTATTGAAGACTAAAAAATTATAATTTTCGAATTGATAGCTTTGAAATGTTATTTTTAGAAGTGGTGACGAAGACGGGAATGATTTTGCTGGCTGGAGAAGTAACAAGTAAAGCCATTGTGAACTACCAGGAGTTGGTGAGGTCTGTAGTGCAAAAAATTGGCTTTGACGACTCTTCGAAAGGTCGGTTTTTTAACGTCGGTTTTATTTTTTTGAATCTTTGGAAGATATTATTTCTTTATGAGTTTCATTGTTATTGTTAAAAATTATTTTTTGTAATTCTTTTATGTACTTACAGAATATTAAAAATTACATTTTTCAATTTAGGCTTTGACTGCAAGACGTGTAATGTGCTGGTGGCACTCGAGGGACAGGCACCGGAAATCGCTGCCGGCGTGCATTTGAACCGAAACGAGGAGGACGTTGGAGCGGGAGATCAGGTATTACTTGCTTGCGTATTTTTTTCGAATTTTATGATGTAGAATTGTACTTTATTGAAATTCGAAATTATTTCGTCTAAGCATTAGTTTTCTAGGGTTTGATGTTCGGCTACGCGACGGATGAGACGGACGAGGCAATGCCACTTTCCTTGCTGTTGGCACATCAGCTAATGGCCCGATTGCATATTTTACGTCGTAATGGAATTTTGGATTGGTCTTTGCCAGACTCAAAGTCTCAGGTATAAAAATTTGTAGAAAATCTTTAAGAAAACTAGCTGGAATTATTTAATTATTTTGTTTACTTTGTTTATGCCGCGTGTGCTTTAAATAGTTAAAGCGGATAAATTAAACGTTTAAATTTTTTAATTGAATTGAAGGTGACCATTGAGTACAAGTTCGATTGCGGCGCTTGTGTGCCTGTTCGCGTACACACGGTCGTCATATCGGCCCAGCACAAGGCGGGCAGCGAGTTGGAGTTGGTGCGACGCGACTTACGCGAATTGGTGATCAAGGAGGTGATTCCGGGAAATTTGTTGGACGACCAAACCATTTTCTATCTGAATCCGTGTGGTAAGTCTACTTACGAAATTGGACCATTATTGCTTCTTTTGTTAGTCAAATGAAGCTTTGGTTTTGCAATTGACCGCCGTATATTTGTAAAATATAATTACTTTTAGGTTCTTTTAATATCGGTGGTCCGCAGAGTGATGCCGGTCTCACCGGTCGCAAGATTATCGTTGACACTTACGGCGGTTGGGGTGCCCATGGTGGTGGCGCATTTTCGGGCAAGGACCCCACCAAGGTGGACCGATCTGGCGCTTACGGTGCGCGGTGGGTGGCCAAATCGTTGGTGAAGTCCGGCGTTTGCCGCCGTTGTTTGGTTCAGGTGATTGAATTTTTTCAATTCAATCAATGTATTAGGGATATAATGAAATTTGTTTTGGTTTTTTCGTTATTTTTGCTTTCTAGACATATTAGTAATTGTTTGTAATTTATTTTTGTTTCTTTTAGATATCGTACGCGATTGGCGTAGCGAAACCACTGTCTATTACAGTAATTTCGTATGGTACGAGTCCGCTGAACGAGCAAGAACTTTTGCAAATTGTTCAAGACAATTTCGATTTGCGTCCCGGTGTCATTTCAAGGTGAGTTCGACCTCATTCGTTCAATTGCTTTTTTTAAAATCAAATTTTCTCATGATCATCATCGGACTTAAATATAAATATAGCTTGAGCCGATAGAGAATAGAAAGGGGTGTATGGGCTTATTTTAGGGAGCTGAATTTGAAGACACCGATTTACAAGGAGACGGCGGCTAACGGTCACTTTGGCCACTCCAAATTCCCGTGGGAGAAGCCGAGGGAGTTGAAAATTCGTCCTCATTTGGCCGCCAAATTGAAGCACAGCATCGAGGAACGCGCCGAGAAGATGACGACGGCAAAAGCCGTCCACAACGCCCAAAAGCTCGCGAACGAGGAGCAATTTGGCAAAACCGAGTCGGGCGCAAAGAATGGCGTGGAAAACGGCGTTAAGTCCAAATAAAACCGTGTGAAAAAGAGTATGTTAATTTAATTGGTGATGAAATCGTCCGAAAAAGAATATATACCATACTCTAAAACATTATTGATTTTCGATTTTTTAGCAGAAAATGTCCTAAATGACGTTAAAGGTGGAGATTTTTAGAATTATAAAATCTTTTTTGGGTTTACTTTCCATCACCAATCATCACTTTTATATGGCCTTTCGCATTGTGCGTTGTTTGAAAGTATTTTTGAATTCTATTTGTGGAAACACGAAAAAATATTTTCGTTTAAGTATTTTCTTGTTGAATTTTCGGATCCGTCTTGTCTGTTATTCTTTTCCATAGTTTTTTTCAAACATGGTGGCATTTCTATTTCGGTTTCTTTCATCAAAAGTTTCTTAATATTTCTTTTACATATACTTTTTGAGTTTTAACTCTTTCGAAACGCAAAATGACATTCTTGTTCGTTCTAGTTATTTTCCATAATATTTTGCGCGCATGAATTTACACATTTGTGTCCGGAAAGACTGAAACCGAATTTAGGTTAGACTTGAAACTAGCGAAGAAAACTACAATAATCCCGCCATTGCGGATTTCGGCGGTTGTCCGAAAAATTTTGAGGATTTCATTGTGTGACCTCGTTTTTTGAATCTATAAGGATCTGAAATTTGGGTTTGTCTGCTCAGTCGTTGATTATTTTCGTTTGGTTTGTTTTTTTGAATACATCTTATTTGAAAATAAATAAATTACATTCAAATGCAATTGTCTACGATTATTGAACCAATTTTGGACAAACAGGCTAGATTTTGAAAAATAGGCGGAAAAATGGATCAACTATGGATGGGAGGGGGATAGGGCCTGGGACTTTTTACAACTTTTTATATACCAATCGAAAACAATGGAGTCGAATGACAATTTCGATGAAGTCCGATGCTTAGTGGATTTTGCGCCCTTTTATTAAAAGGGTTAATCTATAGTGACCAAAATCAAATTCCTCCATACTGGAGTCGGGGATTTTTTGTTATTTCCCATAGAAGGTAAGGCTCCGCATGGACACGAGACTTGCCTACTCGCCGAAGACTCAGGCTCCTATCTATTATAATGATGAATATGTGCATCAGGGGTGGCAGGAAAATAAAATTTCATTTACGTAAGGGAAAATGGAAAGAACTTTTATTTTTCGCGTTTGGCCTAAAATTTTTTGTTTTCCAAAAAAATCGGAAAATGGAAACTGAAAAAAAGTTTTAAAAGTCAGTCCAGGCGTAGTGAAAAATTTCTATCGAAAATTAAAATTATAACACGAAAAACTCATTTCTTTTTCATTGCGCAATTTCAAATGATTCCGAACACTAAATTTTTAAGACCAACAACTATGCTCCATTTATGCAAAATTTTCTGGAAAATGGAAAATTTTAGGCCAAAAAAGCGGAAAATGGAAACGGAAAAAAATTGTTATCTTTTTTGACAAACGTGCGGTCACGGATTTGACGCTACCTGGCCCATAATCTTTATTCAAAATTTTTTAATACGTAACGCAAACAATCTACAAAGACAATCCAAGAAACAGTTTAAACACAATCCAACATTGTCGATTACGTTTTATCGGCTTTCCTTACGGGCGCGCAATCATATTTTCCTCGAACTACGTTTGCCCGCACGCCGATTAAGTCACGCCTACGACCGCCTCTCACTAATACCTAAAAAGTAATGAAAGTCATGTCAAAGTCTTTTTTAATTGTCGACTTTTAAATTCGAAACGACAAATGAATTCGTTCAGTGATTTTCGGATTACAATATAAAAATAGAATAGAAAAAAATTTTGTTATTTCTTTTTCAAACCCTCCCTTGAAAACTCTGCAACACCAAAAACAAATCATTCTATCTAGAATACAACATAAATCTTGTGGACTTAAACAAATTCTCACCTGGCTGTGTTCCTGCAAATTATGGCCCTCGCCGGGGATATAGGCTATACACTCGTTTCCCGTCGAAAGACGCACCAGGGCACATTTTCGATTACCCGAATTCGGTTTCTTCGGATGCAAGATTAAGGCTGCAAAAATATGAGGTCGTTAAAAAAGTAGCGAAATTTTTAGACTGAAGGAATCAATACCGACAAATACAAGAAAATTTCAAAATTCCAGTAATTTTTATTATTCCCGGATCGTGCTGAAAAAAATTCCCCTGGAAATAATTCATAAGTATGCTGCCGAAAAAATCCAAACTAAACTCACTTCTAATAACAATTCCTTTAAGATGGCTAAAGACGCTGATCGGCTTCTTGTCTCGGCCTTGTGGTTTATGATTGGGCGGGCCGTTTCGCAAATAGCTCCTCTGAAAATAGCTCAGGTGTTAAAGTAAAAATACATACTGCCACTTTTTACAATAGCTTCAAGAAATTATTCATGAATCTGAGAATAGGAATTACCCTTAGTATTGCTTCCTTGTCATTCACCGAGCTGGTTGCGTGAAGGGTACGCTGCAGACATAAAGTCGTGACTACCGGACGAAAATTTGACAAAAGCACCGAAAATAGAGCCATATCATTTATCGTCTTGATATTCACTAAAATCATTGGTTAGATACAGCAGTAAATTTTTTTTCATTTTGAAGACGGTTATTCGAAGTAGACATAAAATTTTGCATTTCACCTTCAAGAAAAAAAGTCTCGCGTATTAAGCAAACCTTTCAGGTACACATTATTATTAAATATCTTCTACAATAGTGTATTTATGTATTTTAAACACATCATTCGCTTTTTCAATTTCAAAAAATATTGAACGAATTTATCTTCTTTTTTTCAAATGTCCAATACTTGTCAGAATTAATTTACAATGCAAATTATACATGTTATTCGAAACAATAAAATTGGCAATATTCGGATAGAGTCAAATCAGAATCATGGCATAGTGCAAAAAAACTCGATATGATAAGTAAAGCAATAAGCGAATTTTTATAGCCAATATTCGTTTATTTAAATTTAAAAAAACTTAAAAGGCCCAGCAGCAGAATTCCAAAGTATTACAGCACCAAAAACACACATTTTTGTGCCCAATGTCCTATTTTGTTTCCTAAGTATAACATTAGCACTGACAATCCAATCCAAGAAAAAAAAGACATAAATATGTAAATGAAAAAGAGCAAAGACGGGAAATGGCAATTGAACATTAAAGGGTATTATTAAATAGGTAAACACTAAATTTCACTTTTTAACAGGCTCATTTTCCGTAAGGAGCCTGTTTGTTTAAAATATCTAACAATTTTTTGCTTGAAATATTTTTTTAATAATAAACATAATTCCAAATAAGTCCTGTTCACAGAAAAACCGTCATTATTTCTTCAAACAAATGACCCAAAAAGCGAGATCATACAAAGTGTAATTTGTAAACAAAAAGTTTTCTTGAAAAAAACTGCAACTAAAAATATCCTTAATCCATTTACATGTATTACGGCAAGCACACCAGAGTGTTATGAAAAGTAATTGTCATAAGTAAAATTGGTCTAGTATAAAGGAAAAATTTTAAATTTAAACTACAAATCGATATGAAAAATTAAATTTTGAAGATTATCTCCGAAACCAAAAGCCATTACACTCCAGTTTTGCATAAGCCAAAAAATCAAATCCGACAATACCGCGCAAACAATTAACTCGAACTACCAGTATCAATTATTTCAACCAACTATCCGAACATTATCACGGCTATAAAAATGTTTTAAAAGATAATTAATATATAGGAGGCAACGCAAAATTTAAACATTTTTAATGAGAAAAAAGAAAAAGATTTCGTACATTCACGCAATAAAATATTTTCCAAAAAATCATAAATTATGTATTTCAGAAATTAATTTGAAAAAATTAAAATTAACAAAACACAAATTCTACAGAAAAAATAAGTACTTGAATATCTTAAGCGCATAAAATCAAAACAAAGAATTGTGTAAGTATTTAACACAAAAAAATTGACCGATGACCTAAACTTTCTCGATAAGCCTTCTCTCCGCCGCGTCGCCATTCCCCAACGCTCCAGAACCGCCGGAAGGCTTTGAAATCGCAGCTGACGTGAATTCGTCGTCATCATTATCCAAAAAACTAAAAAAATATGAAATTTACACAAACTTCAAAAAAAAACAAAGCTTTCAAATTTAAAGCGCGTAATCAACCCAAAAGTAAACCTCAAAAATAAAATTAAAATAAACCGAATTTTCTGGAAAAAAAACAAACAAAAAACATCCGCATAAATAATGTAATTACAAAAAAAATTCAGAGATAAACCTTAAGAATGATAAACCAAAGCTAAATGTAAATAGTAAAAATTTGTAATTATATAAGAAGTATTACATAGAAATTGAAACTTTTTGCAATAATTACTAAAGCAATAAATTCGCACTAAATTATTTGCAAAGCGATAAAAAAATTCAAAAATTTGCTAACATTTTCGTCTCACCAAAACCAAATAAATAAGTCACTTCAACGATCAATAACTCGTCTAAAGTAAATTTGGACTTGAGTCTAACAAAAAATTTCAGAAGACTGAAAAATAATTATATTCAAAAACGGTAAAATGAAATCGATTAAAATAAATGAAATCAAAACGCAAAATACCTCTGAGATTCGTCTTTGTTGTTATCGTCGTAAATTTTCTTCAAGCTTGAAAGTGCCGGAATTGCTGCACTCAGATTGGCGCCTAAATTTAATTCAGAAGTAAAAACGCTGCCATTACTTGATTTTTTTTTCAATTTATAACACATTTAGACATTTTAATATTTTTTATATTTTTTAATTCCAATTTTTCATTACGATAATATTTTTTCAAAATCTTGTTACCCATTAAACGTTGGGGAGGGGAATCCTTTCCGCTGGAAATATTCAAGCCTCGACAAACGTAAACTTCCGTTTCATCGGGAATTCGCTTCTCACAACGCTTAAATTCTCCGCTCGCCAACTGGCGTTCAGTCGGCTTTCTAAAATACGTAGTAGTACGCGATAAAAACTTATTTAAAAAAATGAATTTTTACTCCACAAATAAATATTTAAATATAGTAACAACATTTTCTATTCTCTAAACCTAATTATTGTTTATAATTTCTAAAAGAAGAAATATTATTTATTTTAGTGCAATTTATTATCTAACACAAAAATTCATTTAATATTTTATTTTACGTATATTTACAAAGAAAAAAGATGACAGGAAGATGGAAAGAAAGACTCTGCAAAAAATTCTTACTTGAAATTGCGCAAGAACAACGAAGACGTCACCACGCTCACTGAAGAGAGTGCCATTGCCGCGGCAGCCATCCACGGCTGAAGCGAAAAGCCCAGCGGCTGAAAAACACCGGCCGCGATCGGAATACCGATGGTATTGTAGATGAACGCAAAGAAGAGGTTTATGCGAATTCGACGAATCACCGATCGCGACAACAAAATCGCTCCAATCACGTCGAGCAAGCTGTTCTAAAAAAGTCAACCGTGTAAACCCAAAAAACATAAATTTTTGTGATTATGAGACCTTGACAAGAACAATTCCGGCGCTCTCGATAGCTACGTCGGAACCCTTAGCGATAGCAATCCCAACATTGGCTGTGGCCAACGCCGGACTGTCGTTAACACCATCGCCCACCATTGCCACAACATTCCCTTGGCTCTAAAATGGCAAAAAGTTTTAGGAAAATATATTTGAAAAATCGAAGTCCTTCAAATAGATAATAATTTATCAATAAGATTATTGAAAAATACTTGAAGTTGTCGAATCTTGTCCTTTTTCTGATTTGGCAAAACTTCGGCGAAAACTTCTCGAATTCCGACCTGTAAAAATAAGCGTACTAATCACAGTAAAAAATTATACCACAAAAACTCATTAAAAAGTATTTACAAAAAGGAAAGTGTGCAAAAAATACCTTTTTAGCCGTAGCCTCAGCGGTTTTGGCATTATCGCCAGTGAGAAGAACAACCTGCATTCCCATTTGTCGTAAGGACCAAACGGCAAGTGCCGCTTCTGGTTTCACTTGGTCGGCAACGCTAATCAACGCTGCAACCTTTCCTAAATTTATGAATAATTTGAAACAAATGAAAAAATCAAAGCAAGAATAATTGCAAAAAATCAAGAAAATCAGATAATATTTTAAAATAAATTCAAACCATTAATAGCACAAAGCAGAGAAATACTCCCTCCTTCGCGTTCGCGAGCTAACGTTTCCAAAACCAGCGGAGACATCTCAACATCGTTCATTTTCATATATTTTTCCGCGCCAATTACCACAGCGTACTTATCAAAACTATTCCAATCGTCCGGTTCATCACTCAAATCTAAAGCATTCACACAATTTACCCAATAAAATAATTCACAAAAAAATACAAACCAAAACGATATTTTAAAATAATCAAATTTTTTACAATAAATTGTATAAAATGCACTCTTTCCTCGATTAAGTAACAAATTACCTTTCGTACCCGTTGAAGCTGCAAGAGGCAAAAAATCGACAACGTTATTAGAGAGCTCTGCAGTGTGTGGCTTTATGTAATTCGTTTCCTGTGCGTCAATTCCATCCGTATTTGACTTCTCACCAGCATCCGGAAATTTTAAAAGATCGTCTGAGAGCAGTGAATCAACGCTGGAGACTTCGCACGAGACACCGAGACCGGCGGATGTGCAAAAGCGAGCCACATTTCCCCAATGATCATTGCGAAGATACTACAATGCAATAAAAATGTAATAATTGCAACAACAAAAAAATTCAATGTGAAAAAATTCTGTACCCTTCACTAAACAATAAAAAGTTCTCTTCGAAAAGAAACTATATTCAGAAATGAAAACTTTATTTTTACCAATTTTTGTTACATGCAATAACATCAAAAACCCCCAAAATAAAAATCTTATCATTACCTCTTTCACAAAAGAAACAATCGCAGCGCCCAAGGGATGTTCGCTGTTCGATTCGGCAGAGCCGATAATTGCGCACAATCGTCGCAAAGACAATCTCGAAGTAGGTAAAATGCAGAACATTTTTACAACACGAGGTCGTCCCTCGGTCACCGTACCCGTTTTGTCCAAAACAACCGTGTTTACCTTTAACTTACGAAAATAAAACTTACGAAAAGAAAATAAAACAATCGAGGAGAAAAAAACCTTCTGTGCAATTTCCAGCGGCTCACCGCCTTTCACGAGTATTCCGTTTCGCGCGCCAACGCCCGTGCCTACCATAATTGCGGTGGGAGTCGCCAGGCCCAACGAACACGGACACGCAATCGCTAATACGGTAATCGCATACTCGAACGCGTTCCGAATCAACCACTCCCAATCGAGACTTTTTTGGGCACGGGATCCCGATGATCCTGTAGCGGTTGACGGCATTCGCATGCCAGCACTAGGAACACCATCGCCGAGTAGTCCAATACACAACCACACAATAAAAGTAAAACCCGAGATTAAGATGATGAACGGCACAAAGTAGCTTGCTAATTTGTCGGTCATTTGTTGCAGAGGTGCCTGTAATAATTATACCAAATATAAAAAGAAATTATTTGCTAACAAATCAATTTTTTATTTTGAAATAATTTTTAAGTGTCGCTATACACCCACTCCAGGAATTTCAAAAATTGTTTAATTCTTTCTAAGATTCAAGAATTCGAATCATTTTTCCATAAAATATGAGTTAGCCTTTATTATTAGCAACAATGGTTACCTTAGAAGTTTGTGCTTCTTCGACAAGACGAACAATTTGAGACAGCGTAGAATCTTGTCCCACATGAGTAGCTTTAATGATGAGAAGTCCCGACTGATTAATGGAACCACCAATAACCGGAGAACCTAAGCAAGGTCATAAATTATCAGCAATATTTCATATTTATTTAAATTTAATATTCGATTACAAAATAAATACTTAATTCCAAATAAACCCGTACCCAGGGAGCGCCCCATCACCTCCATCCAGATGTAAAAAATAGTAATTCTTTGCAATATGCCCCCCACGGACATTTTTTTCTAGCTATGGGTATAATTCCAACAAATCCGCACAAAAAAACAAACCTGGCTTCTTCAAGACGGGCATACTCTCGCCTGTAATAAATGACTCATCGGCGGCGCTCTTCCCGTCCATCACAATACCGTCCACGGCTATTTTCTCACCGGCCACAACTTTAATAAGATCTCCGCGTTGCACCAGCTCCGTATCGATTCCGCGCTCCGACAAAATTTGACCCTTCTCGTCCCGAGTGATCAGAATCGCCACTTTGGCTTGCATAGACATCAGCTTACTCAATGCTTCCGACGTTTTGCCCTGAAAGTAAAATGCAATATATTGCGAGTTTTATTTTAAAACATTTTCCCTAGAAGAAACACCACAAAATGTTATAAGTGTAAATTGATGAGATACCTTAGCCTTATATTCAAGCCATCGCCCCAACGACACAAACACGAGAAGCATGGGTGGCACATCGAAGAAGGTCATTGGACTGTACGGCCAATTTAGCACCACGGCCAACAGTATAACAATCACCGAATAGATGTAAGCAATTGATGTGGCCAACACGACAAGAACGTCCATATTCGCGGAGCGATGCTTCACCGCCTTCCAACTTTGTACGTAAAAATAGCGACCACCAAAAAACTAAAACAATTCCTTAATAAAGTAAAATTTAATTATTTACAAAAAATTAAAAAAAAATCTCTCCGATAAAATTCAAAAATAGAATTTTTCAGAAATTTGCAAACCTGAACGGGTGTAGCCAGTAAAAACAAAATAAAATTGTCGAGCGAAATAGCCGACATAATCACCTTAACCTGCCTTTCCGGATGCATAGGACTGCGAATAATCCAATGGAAATATACCATTATCATCATCACAGGAATGCCAAAAATTAACGAAATTAGAAATGAAACGCGCCATCTGAAATATAGAAGTTAATTTAGTAAATTTTCTTAAATGTATATAGCAAGAATTTACTTTTAAACAACGAAAAATATGTGTAAAATTATAAATCTTAACAAAACCCACTTTGCGATATCGTCAGCGTGACTAAGGCGCTTGAGACGATCCTCATGGGAGGCAAGTTCTGCATTATAGCCGAGACTCTAGAAAATATTGAAAAATTATATAAATTTCACTACAAAATTTTAAAAATTTCAACTCAAATTAAAACCTGTATTCTATCAATAATGTCTCGCAAACCGACGAGAGCAGAGGAATACTCTACAGCGGCAATAGAGGTGGCTAGCGAAATTGTACAAGATTCAATACCGCGCATTGACATTAAATGAGATTCAATTCGTCCTACGCACGACGAACACGTCATCCCGCTAATCTGAAAAAATTAATGATTCAGAAAGCTGTAAAATACTCCTAAAATACATTACTAAAACATTCTGAGCTCGTGTTCAAATCCAATAAAGCTAAAAACTCACGAATAAATTGACTTTTTCGTTTCCATTCGCCGAATCCTCTAGAACATGTGCGTCAAAGCCCATGTCGTCGATTGCTTTGGCGATATCCGCGGCCGTCGTCACACTAACATCGTATAGTACGTCGGCTTTTCCAAACATCAGAACGACAACAATCGACTTTACACCTGCAATTAATCTTTTCATTTACTTTTTTCGTTAACCATACAAAAATATATATTTATATATGAAAATAATTTCGATATAACCTGTCAGAGCTCCAATGGTTTTCTCGATATTTGCAACGCATGACGAGCACGTCATTCCATCGACGTTGATTGTACATTTTTTAATATTATCGACGACGCCGTTGGCGGCAAGAGGCTTCTCAATATCGACAACGAGGCTATTTGTCTCTTTTCCCTTCATTCTCATATTGCCTCAAACCTGTGCCCAATTCGTTTTTGCAAAAAATTCACTGCAAATTTTGATCGATATTCAAAAGGCGAAACAATTAATGCCGTCGAGAATGCAAAAAGTATGTATAAAATTTTTATTACGTATAAATTGTTTACAACACATGTCTATTATACATAGTAATATACACATGTATATTATACATAGCAAAATTAAAGCATAATAATTGTTCAAAATTTATTAGCAGTAAAATTAGCAAAAATATGACTAAAGTTGATCCAAAAGAGACAAATGCCCTGTATAGCGAAAAAATCTTTAAAATATGACAACGTAAAATCAGCACGGCAACATATGTACAACGATGTACCAACCAGTGTTTTCATGACCGGACAAAAATAAATCTGACCTGACCGGTGGGAATTTTTTGACCTGACACTGATCGGATCAAAGGTCGAGGTCATTTTTTCATACAAAATCACGAAAACACTGGTATCAACACTTGGGGATTAACATCTGAGAATTACGACATTTGGGAAGACGATTTTTGTGAACTGCAATATTTAAGTACGATACCAAGCTTTCAGAAGATGACGTTAATCTACATTAGTAACAAGATCGCAATATTTAATATGATCTTCTTTGTCAAACCTGACACTAATGATTAAGACCTTCATAAAATATAATTAAAAAATACTTTGGCTCCCAAAAAGACCGCACCACCGAAATGTTATATCGCTCCTGATTTATTCGGATGAAGTGAATAAGTGCCAAAAGTACGCGTTGTTTGCACATAGAAAAAGAAGTTATTACATACTTCTATGTTCTTAGTGCCTTTAGGATGGACCAACTTGGGGGAGCGATTTGTTTTGGTGTAACTTTTTATTTTTCAAATATTTTTTTATTCAACGTGAGAATTGTTTGGGGTTAATAATGTCAACAAAAGGTTAAAACATTTAGTTGATATATTGAAATATTTTACGCATTTACTTTAATTATGGAATCAAACTAAAAATTTAAAAAATCTATTAAGAAGCACTTAAAGCTAGTTTTTTCCATATAACCCGATGCAAAGCTCAAACTCTTTCGAACATCACGAAAATAGGAGGATTAAATGAAAAATGAGGCAAAATGGAAATCCAATTTTTCAATAAAAGTTGATTTGCAAAAATATATTATTTTTAATTTTGCAAACTTTTCGACATCATATTGGTTAAAAAGTAAAAAAGTTACGTTAAAAGAAATCGCGCCCCCAACCTGGACCACTCTGTACATAATTCTAAAAATTCATTAATAATAATAACATTATTATTAATTATGTATTTACAAAAAATCGTCAACTAGCTAATTCCAGACAAAAATAATTTTTAATTTTCGAAATCGACATGTTATGATGACACTACAATCCCTCCTATTTGCTTTTCCGTGAAAAATTCAGTAAAAAAATAAAAATGTTTTTTTTTGCACAAACATTTGATTGCCAGTAGTATACAAACATAAAAATGACAATAAAAATTCGCTCCTAATTCAATAAAAAGAAAATCTATCAATATTTAGTTGACAAATTACATTGAAATTAAAAGCAAATGGCAAGCTTTACTCAAAAAAAATCATTTCAAATAAACGTCAATTTGGGTTTTAAATAAGTTCCCAGTAAAATAATTCATCCAATTTCCACTTTTTCGTTGTTTTGAAAAAAAAGAAGCGAATTTTATAAGCTCCAGAAAGTAGAAAATCGTATAGGTTCATAATTATCAAGAAATATTAACTTTCACTTGCTGAGGACGACATTTTTACGCTTCGAAAAAAACGACAATCTACGCACAAAATTACAAAAAAACAATAAAATTCTTGTTGTGTTATGCACATACATATATATTGGTCCCCTGAAATAGCAAAAAAAAAGAAAGTAAATTCAAAAGGAAAAGTCGCCAATGAAAAAAAAACAAAGAAACAAATTTTGCGTCCTCCCATCACCTAAAAAATTCCAATCAAAAGTCATGTACGCAAGGGCAAAGAACTTGCTTTCCTTTCTTCGTTTGTAACAAAGAATTTTATGCGAGAAAATTTAATTTTTATTTATAAAACATATTTCAAATTTTCGGGAATTAAAAATTGAAAATAAAACCACTCATAACTCATATATATTTTGAAAAATTTATATTACTACTTTCACGAATGACACAAAAAATACTTAAACGCAAACATTGAGTTATCTTAAATAAAATAAACGGAATAAACAATAACACAAACCATATTTTTTCATAGCTTCTACTTATCAAATCACTGTGACTAATACGAACTGTTAAATGAACATCCCATTAAAATAGAAGGTAGACGTCGAGACAAAAAGAGAAATTACATTAATAAAATAAACACTTTCAAATCCACGCATAATGGCAAAAAATAAAAAAGCAATTTCAGCCATAAAAAAGCTTGATAATCCAAACAATAAGTTTTTTAAATGTTTTTGAAGTTCTTTAAACGACATATTATAAAAAATAAAAATGTCATTAGCAAAATTCTGCAACAAAAAATTATGAGATTAATTTTTAGTTTTTTTAGATATTATTAAAAACAAAATGTTTGGAAATATAGTATACCCGCCTAAACATTCTCGGAAATTTGTACTTATCTGGGCGCAGTTCGACTACCTCTTCTTCTTACTCGCCAATTCCAGTTCTAAGAGTTCGGCTTTGACATTTTCCTGGCGAACTTTGGCGTACTCCTACAATTAAAAAAAAAATAAAATTCCAGTAAAACTTTTTTGTTAAAAAAATCTATCCACATTCGAAGAGAAAAAAATCCAAAAAATTATACAGCAAATAGAATTTTCTCATTCTTTC
Source organism: Deladenus siricidicola (assembly GCA_009724625.1). Lineage (NCBI taxonomy): Eukaryota > Metazoa > Nematoda > Chromadorea > Rhabditida > Sphaerulariidae > Deladenus > Deladenus siricidicola. The sequence continues at coordinate 402,700 of SAUE01000076.1, read as the reverse complement.
CCCAAATTCTTCAATATTTTCTGTTCTTATTCGTCTTTCGCACAATAATTTTGACTAGCAAAAATATTTAAACCATAAGTTCGGCACGACCCACACAAAACATCGCGATTGCGCTATCCAAATAATAATAATAATTCGCTCATCCTTTTACACGCATAATAAAAATGTTTTGGAAATAGGATGTATGGCAATAGCAATAAAATATACAATTTCCAAAGACAGAATATCAGAAATAAAAAAATTCTTTTTAAAGCAAAAAAATCATTTTAAGTTTTATGCTTAAATATGTCAAACAAAAAAATTACAAAAAATAACAGTCAAAAATCCGCCACTCTCTTCCCCCACTTTCCCAGGCCTTTTACAAAGA